>JAQZBX010088265.1:0-12766 GCA_029593785.1 Cabassous unicinctus | reverse complement strand
CCAGTCTTTTCCCATTGGATGCCCATGTCCCCAAATGCTCGCTGAGCTCCAGAGAGGGGAAGCAATGGAGGGGTGGCCCTCTCTGCCTCTCTGGCTGAGGTGCTGAGGATGGGGCTGCATTCACTTCTAAAAAGATGCCAATAGGAGGGGGACTTCTGGTGACTCAATGGGACTGCCCTGAGACCTGTCTCTCTCTGGCTGGTACCTGGGAACAAAAATAAGGAATAGTTTAAATAAATGAAAGTTCATTCATACTCTCCTATATTCATGTCACGTCATGTCATGTCATGTCATATAAAAACACAAAACAAAGATTAACTGTGGGTAGCCAGAGCCACGAGATTACCAGTGATTTTTATTTCTTTCTTTGTACTTTTCTGTATTTTCTAAATGTTCTACAATGAACACATAAAAAAATAAAAAACAAACCCAGCTCATCACCCACCTGAGGCAGTTGTAACAGGAAGATATCTTGGGCCTGAACACTGGTCCCTGTAGACACTGGCACGTCTGAGCCTGCCTGGAGGAGGGTGTGCAGCTGGGGGCTGGGGGAGGAGGTGAGGAGGGGGTGGGGGACTGTGGAGGAGGGTGGGGGAGGTGTTTATCTACAGGAGCAGAAATGAGAGGAGGGCCCATGGGTGGAAGAACAGTGGGCCAGTGTGGGCCATGGTGGGCAAGGTGGGTGAGCACTAGTGGAAGGGCTGGGAAGCTTGAACGAGGATTTCCTTTGGTACATTTGCAGTGCTGTGCTGGAGCTTTGGTGGCCAAGGAGATGGTGCCCTCAGAGAAGGTTCTGGTGCCCTTGACATGGGATGCCAGGGCTTTGGACTGGACTTTGCCAGCATCGGCAATGGCTGTGTCTTCCGTGACCTGGGCAGCGTCGCTAACTCCCTTGGAGGTGTTTGTAGGCCAGGCAACCCCAGCATAAAGGGTCTGGAAAGGAAGGACCTTGGCTGCCCACCATGACCAAGAGAGAGACTTTCCAGGGCACCCATGAGCCGCCCCTGAGGTTCCTGGCCTGATCTGGGAGGATCTGAGGGGGCTGCAGGGCGCTTCTGCAGAATTGTGTCCTTTCAGAGTCACACGCCCTCTTGAGAATCTGAAGGGAGAAGAGTGTGCATGTGCAGACATGTGCAAACTCATGCAGTGGGGGTGGAGGCCTTAGGGCCCCTCCAGCCTGTGCCCGGGTCCCAGTGCAGTAGATGCACCCCCCTTGCACCCCCAATCCCTTAGCACAGCCCCTGGCAGTGGGCTTTCACAGCCAAGCCTCTTTGTTGGGGCGCTGCCCTGAGGCTGCTGGGAAGTGCCTGGGAATTTATGTTTCCCTAGAGGTGGGATTTGGAGGTAAACAGACTCCAGCTCCCAGCCTGAGAGAGAAAAGCCCAGAGCTCCACAGCGGGACTAAATCTGCACTCTCCTTTGGCCTTCTCCCCTCCCCAGTCCCGCTTCCTCTCTCACTGAGATGTTCCTGGGAACATTTCCCAATAAATCACATTCGCAGGAATCCTTATCTCGGGAATGCTGAGGGACAACTAACCTAAAGAGCAGTTGAGAAGCCCTAGTTCGGGTCACTGTCTGAAGCGTGCTCCCCAATCTTTGCGGTAACAAGCTGCAGCCCCGCAGAATTGTCCTCTGGGGTCGGTCCTCTGGGGGATGCCTTACCTTCCCCAGGTTTCCCAGCTGCTAGTATCTTTTTTTTTTTTAATTTCTCCCCCGCCCCTCGTTGTTTTGCGCTCGCTGTCTGCTCTCTGTGTGTTCTTCTGTGTCTGCTTGTCTTCTCTTTGGGCAGCACTGGGAACCAATCCTGGGACCTTCCAGAGTGGGAGAGAGGCTTTCAATCTCTTGCGCCACCTCAGCTCCCTGTTCTGCTGTGTCTCTCGTCTGCGTCTCTTTCTGTTGCGTCACCTTGCTGCCCCAGCTCTCCGTGCAGGCCAGCACTCTGCATGAGCCATCACTCGGCGCGGGCCAGCTTGCTTTTCACCAGGAGGCCCCGGGAATTGAACCTTGGACCTCCTCTATGGTAGATGGGAGCGCAATTGCTTGAGCCTCATCCGTTTCCCAGCTGCTATTATCTTCAAGGTGTCTTGACTCTAGGGCTAATCGTGGCTCCTCTTCTACCTCCTGGCTTCTCCCCAGTTGGGGAGGAAAAGAAAGAGTTAAGATTCATAGAGAGTCAATAAGCAACAAGCCTTCATCATTGCCTAAGCCCAGCACTGAAAGTCACCCTCTCTTCTTCACACTTTTGCCTCTGGCTGTCCCCCTGGTGTCAGCCTGACTGTGAGTGGGTGCTAGCAGCCGGGGGCGTGGCAGGATGTTCACAGACCCCTCACCTCTGGGGCGCCCATGGGTGCTGCTGTTGGGACCACGTGGGGCCCTGGCTGCTGGCAGACTGGACACCCTCTCTTCCCATCTAGAGGTGACTTCCTGCGCCCTAGGTCCAAGTGCCCTTCAAGCAGCTTTTGGTGTGTCCGGCAAGGCCAGGGCCTGGGCTTCAGAGCCATCCTACTGGTCCAGCCACCGCTGCCTCTGAAGAGTGACAGCAGGACAGGAGCTAAGCGGTCCTGGTGGGCTCAGCCTGGCCTTTAGGTCAGTGTTTGTCCTCGAGCCATTTGCAGGTGGTGACACAGAGTAGGACAGAGGGGGCCTTGGGGAGCAGCTGGCCCGGTGGTTCTCGTGGGGGCCATTCCATCGCAGGGGGCAGGGAGGCATTTATGGGCCATCACGATGCCTGGGGGAGGGGTGCTGCTCACACTTAGTGGGTGGGGGTCAGGGATCCAGGCCCCTCTGTAACGCACCCAACAGCCCTGCGCCAGGGATAATGGGACCACCTCCCGGACACATGGCAAATGGCCTGCCAGACATTCCTGTGGATGAAAACCTGGGCACAATGACCCAGGCCTAGGTCACGGCTCCCCTTTACATATTAGCAGTACTTTTTCTCAGTTTAAACACCCATTGCATCTCCCGGACATGCAACTACAAAGCAAGCCGAGCACAGCTCGTCCTCTGTTTTGTTGCAGGATTTTACCCAGCGTGCTCGCTGTGTCAGACAAGCACGCGCCCGACCGCGAGGCAGTTTGAGTTGCCGATATAACAGAACGGTATCAGCTGGCATGTGGAAATGCCACAATCGCGGTGAGCCTGTGAACAGTGCCCCATCTCGACTGCTTCCTTACGGCCTCTAGGGTAGACATGCCGAGCGTTTGCATATTACAATACATACTGTTTATTATGAATCACTTTCCTTTATTGCTCCTGTATATCACTGGTGAAGGGATCACTATGTTGATTTTTAAAATTATGCATGTGGATAGGATACATATATTGTCAATGAACTCTAATTTTGGAGGGAAAAGGAGGTGATGCAAATTATATCTAATAGGACGGGGATGCTGGGCTGATGGGACTGATGGGGCTGTGATCCATTTCACAGATGGGAGGACTGAGTCCAGGGAGGCACAGCAATCTGACGGGCATCACACAAGGAACAAGCAGGACCGCAGCTAGAGCCTAGGTTTCCAGCTCCCAATCCAGGACTCGTGCTGCTCACACACCATAGCCTCTGGCAGCCCCCTCAGCTTCCTCTCTGAAGACAAACTCCACCTCCTCTTACAAACGTGCATGGAAGATGTTTTAAAGTCTCAGGTGCAGACTTTTGTTTGTAATTTAGTGGCGACTTCCTGAGAAGCTGATGAGGCCCTGGGCTGTGTGAATCCGAAGCTTTGTTGGCGTCCAGGGCCTCTCCCAGCTGTGACATCCTGTCACCCTGGCCAGCCTCTCTGGGCCAGGCTGGAGCCAGGGGTGGGGCCTGATGACCCCTTGTGACCTCATCGAGCCCAGACACGTATTTTCTCCCTTTCTCGAATGTTTTTCCAATCACAGAGTGAATCTGAGTGAGACTGTCTATTCTTTCGAGGACTACCTTTCAACTCAAGTTATGGTTTTATAAATAATATATATGGCAAGTCGGTGCTGGGGAAAGGACGTTCATTCCGCTCTGAAAGATTTATGGCCTGGAATGTCTGCTTACTTTTCTTTGGAGTCATTTTTTAGCCCAGCGTGCAGGAAAGTGTGACAGCCCAGGGCATCTGTGCAGACGGCGGCACCGAGCGCCCTTCCAGCCAGGCTGCGGGGTCTATCCATCCCTTGGCCGACGGCGGGGAAATGGCAGCTCTGCCCGGGAGCGCTCCTGAGCCCAGACCTCCTAAATTATCTCAGAGAAGGCGTTGCACCAGTGACAAGAATCAGTGCTACAGCCTTCAAAACGGATGATGCTTTCCAGTGTGCAGTTTAATAACAGGCATGATATCAGGCCTCTTCCTATAGGATCTTTAATCCCTGGACCTTTCCTGGGAAGTAAGTGTTACTAGCATTTCATAGGTGGGGAAACTGAGGCTCAAAGAGGTTAAGGAATTTCCCAAGGTCATGCTGTAACCAAGTAGGGAAGCCTGGATTCTTACCCAGCTTGTCTGACCCCTAATCCCAACCTTTTCTGCTATAGCAGGCTGCCACCCAGCCTGGCCCATCACTCAACAGTAGCTGGGGGCCAGTGGATAGGTTCCAAACCAGTTTCTGTGGCTTGTCTGCATGTCTACAATGGTTTGAACTGCCTGTGGGCTTGGATCTGAGCAATAACAATCTGCCTTGAACAGCCGGGCTTGAATCCCAATCCTAAGGCAATGGATATATTCCTGGATGTGCTGAAATAGGTCCAGATGGAAATCTGAATTGAAGAATGTGCTGGAAGGACTTGTAGAGTCAACTTGTCTGACTTCCCGTGTTGCAAGTTGGAGATGAAGACTTTGACAGGGGTAGAATCTTGTCTAAGGCCACAAAAATAATTCAAATCCATTGATCATTATCATGGCGCTGGGAGTCCAGTCGTCTGGTCAACCTCCTCCCTCTCTTTATAACTTCCATTCTTACAAGAGAAAATGGAGGCCCAGGAAGGGACGAGCCACAAAGGGTGATGGGTACAGAGCTGTGTACATCCTTGGTCTGGCTATAAGTCCAATAATGAGTTAAATCGTCTTGAGGCTGTGCTTGAGGAAAACATATCCTGGATATTTTTGAACCAGTTGGACCATAAAGTAGGCTGTAGACAAGTGATTTGGGTTGAGTAGTAAAGATAGGAATATCTCAGTGTTTCTCCTACCTGGAAGGTCCATTTCCTAGGAAAGAGGCACGTGCATTCCTGTTACTTTGTGACTGGGCTCCCTGAGGGCAGGGCTGGAGCTGAGTCATTGCTGTAGCAGATGACAGAAAAGATTGTGAAATAAATGAACCGACAATGTTTCTAAAAGAGCCCAGCTGAGTCTGGAGCCAGAGGGGACAGTAAGGATGTCTTGCCCTGGCTGCCTTTGGCCCTGCACTACCCCTGCTGTAGGTAGTGCCCCCTTTTGGTAGATAGTCACCAAAGATGGCCCCACAATGAGCCATGCCACCTGATATTCATGCCTTCGTATAGTTCCCTCCCTGTGAATATAATGGGCCCTGTGCAACCAATAGAATGCAGTGGAAGTGACTCTGCATGACTTGCCAGGCCAGGTCATAAGAAGCCTAGTGGCTTCCACTGGGGTCTCTGGTACTGCTTGCCTGGGGGAAGCCAGCCACCACATAAGAGGTCCGACTTCTCTGGGACTGCCATGCTGTGAGGAAGCCCAAGCTAGCCACGTGGAGACAGCTCATGGAGAGATACCTGGCCAGGCCCCAGCCAGTCTAGCTATCCCAGCAGAGGTGCCACACATGTGAATGAAGAAACCATCCTGGACTTCTAGCCTGGCTGGCCTTCAAATGACTGCAGCTCCTGCTCCGTCTAACTGCCATTGTATGAGTGACAGAACTGCCCAGCTAAGCCCAGTCAACCGATAGCATCTTGAGAGATAATAGTAAAACATTTAAAGTCATTACCTTTGGGGATGGCTCATTACGCAGCAAGAGCTAATTGGAACACTTCACAGTACTTATGCCAGTGGGGCAAGGACCGGGACTTGGGTGGCATGGAGATTTCCACACCAACCTTCTCACAAAACAGGACACAAGCCAGGCAGCCTCTAGAGCCCAGAGGGTATCTGTGTTGACCCTAAGCTGGCCTCTCCAAAGTAGCTCAGAAGCCACTGAGCATGTCCAGAGATGGTGGAATTCTGGGGGCCTGGTGGTGGAAGTTCTGCTCTGTCCTTTCCTTCCAACCAGCCCTCCCCACCTCAAGCCACTCTCAGATCCCAACCTTGGTCTTGTTTTCCAACCATCTCCCCAAGAGGACTCCTGGGGTGCTACAGTGGGTGTAATCAGGGCTGCCTCCAGGTTCTGTGCTACATAAACTGCTACTGGTCACAACTAGATAAGCAGAGAACTGGAGAGTAGAAGCTTATATAGAAATTTGACATTTGCCTTGACAATCAAGCTTTTAACCTGTGGACTTGTCTCCTGGATAGGGGATATACCAGTTTGGGTGTGGTCAACTCGTGAGGTGTGCCACATTTGGTCTGAGCAGCATCCTGGACATGTGCAGGAGGACCACGTATTGCCCACCACGGTCATGTGCAGGAGGACCACATATTGCCTACCACAATAGGTAGCTGGAGAAGCAAGCTTGGACCTGTGCTGTGCCTCTGTGAAAAAGAGAATAAGCATGCCCTCTGAGAGAACATTTACCTGGGCTTATACACGCCATTGGCGAGTGCAGTGTGGGCTGGATCTCACCCCCCCGTGGTTCACTCGCCCTCCACACCTTATGTGGGTGCATTTGTGCAGTGCACAGACTATACGACTGTCCCTGGTAGCCACGAGTGGAGCCTTGCCCCTGCAGTAGACACTTGAGACTAAACCTCTCCTTTTAGAGATCTGACTTCCAGTCTCTTAAGGAAAAAGACTGAAGAATTCTGGGATTTAGCTTATCTTTTTGTAAAACAAGCTGGTGGCATTAGACTCTGGGAATCAGAGGCTTGAATTTCACTTAAATACATAAGACTCCAAGTACCTAGTTTGCTTAGGTCAGAGTTTTATGAAATATCTGAGGATGAGTCAGAAAGCTTAGTGGACCCCAAGTACCAGCCCTTCCAGAGATCTGGAGCCAACTGGCTATGCTGATCAGGAGGCGGCCCCGCAGCCCATTACACCTGGGGGTGCTTGGGGAAACGCCAGGTCTGGGGTGGGTCATTCTCAGCCAGAGTTTGGCCTGGGAGGTCTGGCTGTGCCAGGGTTAATTAAGTCCTGGCGCATGATTCAGAGCGGCCCACCTCCCAGGAGGCCATCCTGCTAGCCAGGGCACCAAGCTCCAGCCCGAGCGGGCTCTTCCCCCAGGGGCCCCTCACTGTCGGGCCTGCCGTGGCCCAGCCTGCCTGCAGCCGCCTAGGGGTGGGCTGGGGCGGGTTGGGGGGGCGCCTACTGCTCCCTTAAGCTTTTGATCCCTTTGGTGAGGGGATCACATTCTAAACTGTTTTCCACCTAAGCAGTTTATTATAAAAACGCATACTCATAAAGGCCGCTTATGAAACATCGACCAGCGATAGCCACTGTGATGTGGCCCTTATTACACAACTCCTCTGAGATTCATAGTATCCCGCTGAGGGGGTGGGTGTGGAAGGCAGAAAGCTGGCCCCTTCCCCAGAGATGCCCTGTCCTAATCCCCTGCTACTTTACAAGGCAAGGCGGATTAAGTTTGCTTATCAACTGACTTTAAGATAAAAGATTATCCTACATTATCCAAGTGGGCCCAGTGTGATCGCAATGGCCCTTTAAAGTAGACGAGGGAAGCAAAAGAAGTCAGAGACAGGGATTTGGGGATGACGTTCTACTGGCTTTGAGGGTGGGAGGGGGTCAGGGGCCAAGGAATTTGAGCAGTTGGTAGATGCTGGGAAAGGCTAGAAAACGGATTCTCTCCCAGAGCCTCAAGAAGGGAATGCAGCCCTGCCAACGCCTCCGTTTCAGGCTTCTGACCTTCAGAACTGTAAGATAATAAAAGTGTGTTGTTTTAAGCCACTGAGTTTGTAGTAACTTGTTACAGCAGCAACAGGAAATCAATACAGTGGGATTCAGAGAGGCTTAGTAACTTGCCCAAGATGGCACAGCACTGGGATCCAATCCCAAGCTGGTGCCAGAGCCCTGGCTCTTTCCTCTGCTCCACACTGCCTCCTGCTTGCACTCAAGGTGGCTGAACATCCCTCTGTGGGCCTCGGCGTGGGAGGTGGGAGAGAGGTGAGCTCCAGGGCATGGGGTGTCTGTGGGAACTGGGCAGAGAAACTTAAGCAGGAGCCGAAAGGAATTTGTGGCCTGATGTTGGCCAGAGGTGGGCCCGTCTGCCAGAAAGCATGCGTAGCTCTGCACCAAAAGCTTCCTCGTGTCTTCAGGCAGTTTGCCCCTGAGACCAAACAAGGAAGGGTCAGTGTCAGAGACCAGGGCCCTCCCGCTGGGGTCCTGGGTGTCCTGGGGCCTTTGGCATCTCCTGGGGACGGGGTGCCTTTCAAGGGTCAAAGAGATGCAAGCTGGAATTGCCACTCCAACCCTTGGGGATGGCACTTAATTTCTCTGTGCCTCGGTTTCCTTGTGCAACACAAGGGTGTGATGACGCCCACTTTACAAGGGGAATCCAAGGAAAGGGCTGCTGCCCCGTCCACGGCAGTCCCCTTTTTCAGGAATTTGCCACTGTCGTCCATCCCTGCCTTCCCTCATCCCAGCTGCCTGCCAGGCCTGAGCAGAATTTCTTTTTAACTAACACAGAATCTTTATTGTGGATTCAGATGCCTCCCAGGGCGGGGCTGGTTCCAAAGCTCCCTCAGCAGTCTGTTTTGCATTTGTCAGGCCTTGTCGCTTCCTGTTCCCATCCCAGCTGGCACCTTTCCTGTCCTTCCCTGCACAGACAGAAGTCAAGGAGGGCCAGAGCTTGGTGCCTATCCCTCCTCCCTCAGAAGGCTCGTGAACACCCAGAGAGGGCGGCCAGCACGGGCTCACCACAGGTCTCTAGCGGCAGGCCACAGGGCTCCAGCTTGCACCCGGGCCTTGTCACTGACGGGGTCCCTAGTCGGATCTGCAGAATGTGATGATCTGCTCGGGGGTTCCCAGGGACTGTGCCCAGGACTGACAGTGCCAGGCCCACTCCCCACAGGGCTGGGGGCCTGGGTTGGTGCCCAGTAGTCTGGTCCCCTTGGCATCTGTGGGGGGCAGAGCAGGGATTCATCTGGAATCTCAGGATGCCCTCCCAACATGCAGTAATCTTTGTAAGGAACCCGTGGTTGTTTCTTTCCTAGGATGCAGCCGAGCTTCCGAGCCCTGGGCAGGCCGCCCACATGGTGAGCTAGACCCAGGCAGGGGCCAGAGATGGGTGAAGTGGCTGGACAGTGACTGGGACAGGGTGCCTGCCACCTGCTGATCAGCCAGGGCCACCAGGCAGGGAGGCAGGGCTGGCCCAGCAGCAGTCCACCCTACGTGGACCCTGCTTCCCCCAGGCCTGGTCCTCCTCCCTGGGAGGATCACGAAAAAGGGCTCCACGTGGACCCTGCACCCTTCAGTCCAAAGTCACCTTCCCAGAAAGCCCTTCCCCGGCTGCCCCGTCTAAACACCCACCCTCCTTCCTGCTTTGTCCCCTTTCCTGCTTTGTTTTCACGAGCCCCCGACCCATTCTATATTTATTTGACTTCCTGGTCTGTCGACTGCCCGTTTCCCTCACTAGAACACAGGGCTCCGTGAGGACAGAGCCTCTGTCCACCTTGTCCCCTGAGGTACCCCCAGCACCACACAGCGCCGGGTGCAGGGTAGAGGCCCAAAACATTTGTGGAAGGGCTGGATGAGGGGGGGATGGCGGAATGAATGCGAGCACTCCTTTGCAAGCACGAACCTGCTCCAGAGGCATCCAGTTAGTGAAGGAATCGATTTTCCCACAAAGCCACTGGTGAGCAATGCAGCCTTTTAGGGGGTCAACAGAGGCAGCTGTGAGCCGAGTATCAGGCTAGAAGCAGGCGTCGTCCAAGCCCCATCTCCCACACTTCCCAGCTGTACCAGTGGGGGCCAATGTCAGTTTCCTTGTCTGCAAAATGGGGGCGACACACTACATCCACCTCAGAGGCATAAAGGGCACCGAAGGGGATCCTGGCCTCCAGATATTTTCTGCTGGGGGTCCCTGAGGTCGTTTATGGCTTCAGAGGACAGGTCTGTGTCTTCCAGTTCTACAGGGCGGCGAAGCCAGGAGATGAGCCAGGCCTGGGAAACAGGCTGGGGTGCGCGGGGCCCTGGAAATCCCGAGGGGAAGGAAGGTTCTAGAAGGAGGGTGTTGCAGGTCAGGTCCCCCCAAAGCAGACTCTGGGATGGAGGATTGTGTGCAGGAGCTTAATGGGGATGGCAGGAGGGAAAGGACAGAGCAGGGTGTGGCAGAGGGAGGCATGGGGCTGTGACAGTAACCCTGGGGGGCCTCAGAACCGGGGCTGGGCCTCCGTAACCTCCACCAGTCGCTGGGCAGAGGCTGCCCAGGAGGGGGCGGGACCTTGGGTGGGGTGGCTGTCTTCAGCAGAGGCTGATTCCCAGTGACCCTCCTAGCAGCCTTCAGCCCGGTAAGGGCCGTCTGGATGGAGCAGCCCAGGTCCACTGCAGTGGTAATTAGGTCATGGCCTGTCCCATTTCCATGTGGCTGTGACAAACACCGCATAACGGGTTGTCTGAAATAAGAATGGATTGGCTCACAGTTTCAGAGTCCAGGAGTCCCCAGTCAAGGCGTTGGCAAGGCTTTCTCCCTGGCCGGTAGCGCCCTGGCCGTGTCCTTGGTCTCCCCCACTGTGGCTTTCTCTTCCTAAGGCCTCCAGGCCTCTGGGCTGAGGCCGGGGCCATTCAGTTTGGCTGCTCTTAAAGCAGATCTTTTAAGGTGAGTCCACACCTCTTCTCAGGTGAGCTGACAGTACATTTTCCAAGGGTCCTTTTTGCAGACAGGTTCACACCCACAGGAAACGTGGAGGAAAATTAAGAACATGTCTTTTGTTGCGGCACATGATTCAGTCCACCACATGGCCAAGCTCGATGGTCATGGCTTCACGGGGCCACAGGGGCCTAGCCTCGACCTCGTGGCCTCCAGCCTTGACCTTGTGGCCTCCAGCCTCAACCTCATTTCCTTGAGCTGTGGTCTCTGGTCCCCTTCCAGGCTTTCCTCCTTGCCTCATCTTTTGTGTGTCTCTGCAGGGCCGTAGGTCCTCACCCAGAACCGTGGAGAAAGGGAAGCAGGGTTGGGGGTGAATGTTGAGGTGGAGGATGTAGAGGCAGGAGGGAAAAAAACGAGGAGGTTCCTGGGAGTCAGTGGGCAGATGCAACCCGGAAGAACACCGGGTCTGCAGCTGGGACCTCCAGTTCTGCTGCCTGCCTGCTGTGTGATGTTGACAAACTCACCTCCCTCTCTGATCTTCAGTGTCCTTGCCACTTTATGGGGCCTGGGTCCGTGGTGAGCATCAAAGGAGATGATGGATGTGAACAAGCTTTAACTGAACAGCATCGACACATGTACACAAGGTCAGCGGGTGGCCTCTAGGAGGCCCCAAAGCCTTCGTGGACCTACTGTGTGCAGGAGGCAGCCTTCCATTAAGCCCTGTGGCCTGCAATTGTATCCATGCAGCCCTGACTCTGGGGAGTGGAGAACCTGTCTCCTGCCTTGGCCTCCCTCCCTGGGAGACATTGGTGGGGGGCAGAGTGGCCTCTGGGGGTCCCCACTACCCCCCACTTTTGCAGCCCACGGAGAATTCTTGGCTGAGGGCAAGCTGGATGAATAGATAGCTGGAGAGCCCTGAGAAAGCAAAGCCCAGGGAACAAAACCTCTGGACCCCCAAAGCCTGCGCAGCCAATTCAGGCCTGGTGCAAACAGCAATTACGAGCCAGTTATTAAAGGCTGCAGGATTTTTAATTAACAATGGGATTACCTAGTGGTGGGACTGGGCGAGGGAAGGGATAACGATGGATTGCTGGAGGGCCGTTCGGGGCTGCAGGCTCAGCTTCTCAGCCCCTGCGAGGCTGGTGGAGCCGGCTTGCCAGGAGCTAATGAGGAGCGTTTGCAAAGCGCTCAGGAGAGGGCTGGGCAGAGGGGTGGGGCACTGTGTGCCCTCGGGGGCACCCCCACCCCCTCTCCAGGCCTGGCAAGGTCCATGTGCAGCAAGATGAGGTGTTTCCCAGATATGGGTGTTTGCTGGCAGGGCCGGAGAGGGTGCTCCCCAGAACCTGAAGACCCCCAGCTACAAAGGTCCTGGGGCACGAGGCTGTGCTCCCCACCTGGACTTCTGACCAGCGCCCCAAGCTCCCCCAGGGCTTCTTATAGGAAGATTTCTGGCCCATCCCAGATGTGAGGTTAACGAGCATCCTAGAGATTGTGATCAATTAAAGTTGGAAAACAAATGGATTTGAGGCCGCTGGGGTTTCAAAAAAATTTCCCCTCGGCCTCAGCAAACCTTGCTCCAAATGCAATCTTACCAAGAGGGATAAATGAACCAAACAGATGAAAACCAGCGTAGCAGGTCAAGGCCAGCCTCATGGGGTGGTGTCGGAACCACTCCATGCTTTCGCACTCGAAGCCTTCAGGGCTGGACTGGACAAGGCAGGAGCTGAATCTCTGTGATTTCAGGTTTTAACCTGGAAGGACAGACTGAAGGGAGTTTGAGCTAATATAGCCCAGAGATTAGGAGCGTGGCTCTGGGACCAGGCCCAGGATGCTGGGCAAGTTCCTACGCCTTCTGTGGCTCGGTGTCCTCCGCTGTGAAGTGGGCGTGGGACGGGATGCTGAGGCCTCTGCTGGAAGGGCAGAGTC
>JAQZBX010088264.1:0-12769 GCA_029593785.1 Cabassous unicinctus | reverse complement strand
AATACTCTAGTAAGCCAGATACCAAGACACCAACAAAAAATTACAATCCACACCAAGAAGCAGAAAGATATGGCTCACTTAAAGGAACAGGATAAGGCTCCAGATGACATAAAGGAATTGAGACAACTAATCATAGATGTTCAAACAAATCTCCCTAATAAATTCAATGAGATGGCTAAAGAAATTAAGGATATTAAGAAGACATTGGATGAGCACAAAGAAGAATTTGAAAGCATACATAGAAAAATAGCAGATCTTATGGGAATGAAAGTTGCAATAAATGAAATTAAAAATACACTGGAATCATATAATAGCAGATTTGAGGAGGCAGAAGAAAGGATTGGTGAGCTTGAAGAAATGGCCTCTGAAAGTGAACATACAAAAGAACAGATGAAGAAAAGATTGGAAAAACTTGAACAAGTTCTCAGGGAACTAAAGGATAGCAAGAGATGTGCAAACATACATGTCTTGGGTGTCCCAGAAGGAGATGAGAAGGGAAAAGGGGCAGAAGGAATATCTGAAGAAATAATGGTAGAAAATTTCCCAACCCTATTGAAGGACATAGATATTCATGTCCAGGAGGCATGACGTACTCCCATCCGAAGGAATCTGAATGGACCGGCTCTGAAACACATGCTAATCGAAGTGTCGGATGCCAGGGACAGAGAGAGAATTCTGGGGGCAGCGGGAGAAGAGCGGTGCATGGCATATAGGGGATACTCAATGAGATTAAGTGCTGATCTCTCATTGGAGACCATGAAGGCAGGAAGACAGTGATATGATGTACTTGGGATACTGCAGGGGAGGAACTTCCAGGCAAGAATCTTGTGTCCAGCAGGATTGTCTTTCAAAGGTGTTTGGAATAGTCACAGATAGATGGAGACTGGGAGAGTTTGTGGCCAAGGAGACCTGCTTTACAGGGGATGCTAGAGGGTGTGCTGCAGCCTGAGGGGAGGGGACGGGGTGGGGAGGTCTGGAAGAGAGTCTAGAAATGAAGATTGTATCAATAAAAGTGACTGGAGGTGTCAAAGGAGTGGTGAGAATGAAGTGTGACAGATAAAGCCCAAATATTCAGGAATAAACTTAACCAATGATGTAAAGCACTTGTACTCAGAAAACTACAACTCATTGTTAAAAGAAATAAAAAAAAAAAACCTAAAAAATTGGAAGAACAATCGATGCTCATGGATTGAAAGACTAAATATCATTAAGATGTAAATTCTACTCAAATTGATATACAGATTCAATGCAATCCTGATAAAAACTGCACCAGCATTTTTTTTTACATAAATGGAAAACATGATTTTCAAATTTGTTTGGAAGGATAAGGGGTCCTGAATAGCCAGAAACATCTTAAAAAGGAAAAGCAAAGTTGGAGGACTCTCATCTCCAGACTTTAAGTTGCATTACCTAGCTACAGTGGTAAAACAGCATGGTACTGGCACAAAGACAGACACATAATCAATGGAACAGAATTGATGGTTTAAAAAACAGACCCTCACGTCTATAGTCAAGTGATTTTTGACTAGCCTGTCAAACCCTCCCAGCTCGGGCAGAACAGTCCATTCAAAAAATGGTGCTGAGAAAATTTTATATCCATAGCAAAAAAGGAAAAGAGGACCCCTATTCAAAAATTAACTCAAAATGAATAAAAAACCTAAATATAAAAGCAAGAACCATAAAGCTTCTAGAAGAAAATGTAGGAAAATATCTTCAAGACCTGGTGGAGGTGGTGGATTCTTAAAGGAGATAAGAGGAGGACTGAGATGGACTACTGATACTTAATGTATGTAGAAGTTTTAATTAGCTTTACTGTAAAAGGGTGGAAATGTACAGAGTTGATGGCAACACATTATAGTGAGTAACAGCTGGTTTATAAATGGGGATGTGGCTGAAAATGTTAGTCTAGGGATTTAAATGCCAATTGACAGAAAGCTAGAGAGTAATCTAGGGACTGAATTGCACAGTGAACCCAGAGGTGGATGAGAACAGTGGTTGATGGTACAGATGCAAGAGTGTCCTTGGTGAGCTAGAGCAGGTGTACATCAGTATTGCAGGGTGGTGGGAATGTGGAGAAGCATGGGAAAAATACAACTCGAGTGACCTATGGAGTGTGGTTAACAGTAATAAGGTAATATTCTTACATCTATGCCAAAGATGTACTGTGTTGATAATGGGGGAGCATGGAAAATGTGTGCCAAATGTATGCTGTGGAACAGGTAATAATCGGATGATATTATCTCATAATCTGTAACAAATGTTTCACCACGGTGTGGTGTGTTGATGGGGTGGGGTGCTTTTCAGCAGATTGGTGGTTAGAATCCATTGAGAAGTGCCAGGAAGACCTAGCACTTCAGGATATATCTCGGAGGGACCAGGGTCTGGGATTCATTCCTTCCTAGAGGAGTTTGCAGCAGGTGGTTCCTGCCCAGGTGGTTTCCAAGAACTTGACTGCTGCAGACTCAGCCCCCAGCAGCAGGTGGTAGTGGAGGGCTCACCTAGCAGGTGCCTGCCCACCTGTACCTGCACAGAGGAAGGAGAATGCCCCACCTGATTCTGGATCAGTTCCAGTCTGTGACTGCAGGGGGCAGGGACATAGTATGCTTTGCTGTGCTTGAGCTTCTAATATGTGCCAACTAATTTTCATCCCTTGCACTCCCAATGTAATAAGGTGCTTCAATTTTCACCTCCAAAACCATTTGTCTTATATGCCATATGTTTACAATCCTATCCTTTCCTAAAGGAAAGTGAAATGGGGGAGACTATCCATTTCTGTTTATATCCCAGCCACAGAAGTTGTGGCCCAAAGCCATGATCAATCCCACATAGATCTAAACCACAAATACTGTTTGATATTTTTCCAGTCTTGAAACACAGATGAGACCCTAGAGCTGTTGCCAGCTTACTTCTCCCTAACACATCTCAGCCCCAAAGCACCAACTTCCACAAGATCAAATTATGCCTGAAAACAAGAGGCATCTATTTAGCATGTTGGTTTTGTTATTTTAACATCATTTCAATTAAGTATACCTAACTTCTATGGATCACAATGGAAATGAAGAAGCAGTTCTATTTTTTTTTTTTCTGACCACATTCAAACATTTAATGCTATCTGGCAAAGCGTGTGCACATATTTAGTTTTCAAAGAGAAGTTTTAAAAGCCCCTATACAATATCGGATAATTTCTATCACAATTCACTACCTTAAAAAAAAAAACTTTCTGTTTTGGAATAATTTAAGATTTACAGAAAAGTTTCCAAGACAAGGTAGATGGAGTTTCCATACCCACTCACTCCTCACTAAAATATCTGACACCAAAAACATGTACATTCTCTGTGTTCATTTTATTTTAATTAAAACTTTTGGGAGAGAGCAAAATAATAAAAAATTGTTTGAGCATTTGGGGGATATCCAATATAATGCAAATATGGTGTTTTCAATGAAAACATGTTATCAGAATATTTTGCTATCTTTTAATAAGTTGATTCTTGAGAAAGTCAAGCACATTGAAAAATATGAACCAGAAGAAACTGTTCCATTAGACTATTTAATGTAAGATTTTCAAAGTCTCAAATGAATTTTGATAAATTATCTAATTGTATTTATTGAAATTCTTAATTGGTATTTCAAATGTTGGATTTGTATAAAATTGAGGCAATAATTACCTATATTTACCCACATAGATTAAATACCTATAAAAACCTCAAAAACTTCTGTTTGTCTATCTTTTTCTCATTGTTAGATTTAATGTTCCCTCATAACTCACTGGTTCAGAAGAGCTAGTGGAAATTGAAGGATTCATCTCCATGAAAGGATTTGTGATGTGCACCATCTGCTGGCCAGCCAGTAAAGTGAAGGAATACAGGCCTCTTTCTCCTGTTTCTTTCCCAGGCACGGTAGATCTGGTCAAGCCCCATTAGTGACTCCCTGCCCCCGTTTTGATTACTTACACAGGGCAATCTTAAAGTTTTAGAAAAATTTAATCCAAATATTAGAAAAGAGCTGTGAAATAAAATCACTATGCAAGAGAGAGAAATTAATTGATCAACAAAGCAACATCATCAACATAATAAGATGACAAGATATCAACAAAAGATAAAAACCCATATAAAGAAAGAAGAAGATATGGCCCAACCAATGGAATAAACAAAGAATCCAGACAAAACACAAGATTTAAGGTAACTAATAAAGGATGTTCACCCAACAAACCTCACAGTCAATTTAAGGAGATGAAGGAAAATAGAACTAAAGAGATAATGGATAAGATGACCCTGTGTGAGCACAAAGAACAACTTGAAAGCCTGCAAAACAGCAACACAGCTGATGGGAATGAAAGACACAATTAATGAGATTAAAAATACATTAGATAAGTTGAAATAAAGTTAAAAATTTTTAAAAAATACATTAGAGTGGAGTGGATATAGCTCAGTGGTTGGGTACCTGCTTCACATGTACAAAGTTCCAGGTTCATTCCCTGATACCTCATAAATGCTTATATTAAAAAAGAAGAAAGAGCTAAAATCAAAGACTTAATTGCATACCTGGAGGAACAAGGAAAAAAACAGCAAACCAATCCCAAAGCAAACAACAGGGTAGAAATAATAAAGATTAGAGCAGAAATAAATGCAATGGAAAGTAAGAAAAACAACAGAGAAAATCAACCAAACTAAAAGTTAGTTCTTGGAGAAGATCAACAAAATTGATAAACCCTTAGCTAGACTAACAAAGAAAAAAAGAGAGATGATGTAAATAAATAAAATCAGAAATGAGAAGAAGGGCATTACCACTAACCCAGCAGAAATAAAAGAAGTCATAAAGGGATATTATGAACAACTGTATACCAACAAAACACAATTTTTTGAAATGTACAAATTTCTGGAAACATACGAAAAAACCACATTGATGCTAGAAAAAATAGAAAATCTCAACAAACCAATTACAGGTAAAGAAATAGAAACAGTTGTCAAAACCTCCTCAAAATGAAATGTCCAGGACCAGTAGGTTTCACAGGTGAATTCTACCTATCATTTAAAAAAGATCTAATGTCAATGTTGTTCAAACTCCTCCAAAAAACTGACTAGAAAGGAATGCTCCCAAACTCATTCTATGACACTAACATCACCTTAGTACCAGAGCCAAATAAATATATTATGAAAAAAGAAAATTATAGACCAATTTCTTCAATGATTATCAATGCAAAAATCCTCATCAAAATACTTGCTAACCAAATCCAAAAACATATTAAAAAATTATATATTGAGATCAAGTGAGCTTTACACCAGGTATGCAAGGGTGGTTCAACTTAAGACAACTCATCAGTGTAATC
Organism: Cabassous unicinctus; assembly: GCA_029593785.1. NCBI lineage: Eukaryota > Metazoa > Chordata > Mammalia > Cingulata > Chlamyphoridae > Cabassous > Cabassous unicinctus. Next base: position 7,443 of record JAQZBX010088264.1, on the reverse strand, counting down.
CAGAGCATTAATAAATCAAGGAAGAAAATCTCATGATCCTTTCAATAGATGGAGAAAAGGCTTTTGACAAAATACATCATGCTTTCTTGAAAAAAACAAAAACAAAAACAAAACAACACTCTGAAAGATAGGAATAGAAGGAAACTTTCTCAATATGATAAAGTACATATATGAAAAACCCTCAGCTAACATTGATATCATTGGAGAAAGACTGAAAGCTTTCCCACTGAGATAGGGAACAAGGTAAGGAGGCCCACTTTCTCCATTGTTATTCAATATGGCTCTAGAAGTTCTAGCTAGAGCAATAAGGCAAGAAAAAGAAGTAAAGTTCACCAAATAGGAAATGAAGAAGTAAAACTTTCACTTTCACAATGATATGATCCTATACTTAGAAAATTCCGGAAAAATCCACACACAAAAAAAACAATTAAAACTTATAAAAAATTTCAGCATAGTGCAGGATCAAAGATTAATATGGACTTCCAGGAAAATGGCATCAAAGTAGGAAGGCAGAACCCAGCTCTCTCTCAAAAAAGGACAGAGATAGGGCAAAAACCTATCTGAGGGAACTGCTTTGGAAATTTATAGAACAGGAAAGTGCTAGACATCATCCAGGAGGGAACTAGACAGATAAAGAAGTCAAAGGGAATCTGTGAGTTACTCACCCCTGTGGCTGGAAAAGTCACATATACCCCACCCTCAAGGCAAATAACCTCTGTAAAGCCCCTAACTCACTGCAACCAATTGAGTGAGAGGTAACATTTCCTGGGAAAAAGAGGGGTCTGGCTGAGGGTACAGAGGCAGGAAGATTCAGGTAAGCTTTCAGAAGCCTACTTGGGCTGTGGAACTGGTATAACTCAGTGGAGGAATTCCTGCCTTGCATATACGAGGTCCCGGGTTGTATTCCTGGGTGTGCCTAGAGGAGTGATCCAGAGAGTGATCCAGTGGGTTATCAGGGACCCAGCTGGTACATTATGATGGAACATATACATAGATTTTTATTGTTTTAGCTTTTCTTGGATCTGTTACTTTTTATTTTTTATCGGTTCCTTTTTTGTCTTCTTTATTTTATTCACTAAAACCGGGTACATCACCTGTGAAGGGCAGGCTGAAGGATGATTGATTGATGAGCACTGACAGCCTGAGAATCTCCTTATGGGTTCAAGAGGGAAGGCTGTTTTTCCTGTGTTGGTTTTTGTTTTGTTTCTTGTTTGTTGTCTTTCCCCTTTCTTTGCTTCCTTCCTTTTTTTTTACTAATATTTTCTACCTACTTTATTTCTTTTCTTTCCTTTCATTTTTCTATATTATGTTTTCTGTTGTTATTCTTTCATTCCACTTCTTTCTTTTTTTGGCTTTCATTTTTTAAAATTTCCCTCTTTTTTTTTTTCTTTTTCTCTTTTCCTCTCTTCTCGTTATTCTGGTATTTTAATTCATTCCATTTTTTTCCTCTATTTTGTTCCTTGTTTCATTTTTTTCTCTTCCTTTTTTATTCTTATTCCTTTGAACTCTTTAAGAGTTTTTACTCATATTACATTTTTATTCTTCTTCTACCTTTCTCAAAATTATTATTACTATTATTCTTTTTCTCTTCTTATTTCTTTCCTTTTCCTTTTCTCTAATTCCTAATAATTTTTTCAAGGGAACAAAGACAAATGCAAGGGTATAGAATAAGAGGAACCAAGTGTCAAAAAAGAAGTTTACCACACACACACACACAAACAACAAAATAAAACACTAGAGTAGAAAGAGAAGCTTACCAACCAAATAAACCTATCAAGATAAACAGAATCCTAGACACCAACAAAAAATTCCAAGCCATACTAAGAAACAGGAAGACAAGGTCCAGTCAAACAAACAAACTACAAAACAGGAGGAGATGGAGAACATGGAAAACCTAATCAGGGATGTTCAAACAAATATCATGAATCAACTTAATGAAGTGAAGGAAAAGACAAAGGATATTAAGAAGGCACTGGGGGAACATACTGAAGAAATTGTAAACATACATAAAAAGATAATGGATATTATGATGATGAGTGACATAATGCAAGAAATTAAAAATACACTAGAAGCACATAACACCAGATTTGAACAGGCAGAGCAAAGAATTAACTATGTGGAAGACAGTACATCTGAAATCAAACAGATAGTAGAACTGATAGATAAAAAGATAGGAAAAAATCCAGCAGGGACTTAGGGATTTGAATGACAACATGAAATGCACAAACATATGCATTATAGGCATCCCAAAGGGAGAAGAAAAGGGAAAGGGGGCAGAAAGAGTATTGGAGGAAATAATGGCTAAAAATTTCCCAAATCTTTTGAGGGACATGGATGTACATGTCCAGGAAGCACAGCACACCCCAAACAGTATAAATCCTAACAGGTCTACCCCAAGACACATGCTTGTCAAATGGTCCAGTGCTCAAGTCAAAGGAGAGAATACTGAAAGTAGCAAGAGAAAAGCCATCCATCACATACATGGAAAGCTTGATAAGAGTGAGTGCTGATTTCTTATCTGAAACCATGGAGGCAAGAAGGCAGTGGTATGACATAGTTCAGGTGCTAAAAGAAAAAAACCTTCTAGCCAGGAATTCTCTATCCAGCAATGCTGGCATTCAAAAATGAGGGAGAGTTAAAAATATTCAAGATAGACAGAAATTAAGAGAATTTGTCATTAAGAAACCTGCCCTTCAAGAAATACTAAAGGGAGTTCGACAGGTTGGAAGTAAAAAACAGAAAAGAGAGGGTTGGAGGAGAGTGTAGGAAAGACGATTATTGGTAAGAATTACTAAAACAATAAAAGAAATAAAACAACATATGACTCACATAAGCCTAAAGAAAATATGGCTAATGTAAGTAATTCCTCGACAGTAATAATATTGAATGTTAACAGATTAAACTCTCCAACCAAGAGACACAGATTGGCAGAATGGATAAGGAAATATGACCCATCTATATGCTGTCTAAAAGAAACTCATCATCTTAGACCCAGGGATGTAAGGAGGTTGAAAGTGAATGATTGGAAAACAATTTTACATGCAAACAATAACCAAAAAAAGGCAGGAGTAGCTATACTAATATTGGACAAAATAGACTTTAAATGCAAAACTATTGTAAGAGACAAAGAAGGACACTATATAATAATAAAGGGATAATCTAACAAGGAGAAAGAACAATCATAAGCATTTATGCACCTCACCAGGGTGCTTCAAAATACATGAGGCAAACTTTGGAAAAACTAAGTGGAGAAATAGATGCCTCTACAATTATAGTGAGGGATTTTAATACACCATTATCACCATTAGAAAGACTATCTCAACAGAGAATCAATAAAGAAACAGACCTTGAATAATGCATTACAGGATTTAGACCCCATGGACTGAAACAGAACATTGCACCTAAATAAAGCGAGATGTACATTCATCTTGAGTGCACATGGATCATTCTCCTGGATAGACCACATGCTGCATCACAGAACAACTCTCAACAAATTCAGAAAGACTGAAATTATACAAAGAAATTTCTCTGACCACAATGGAATGAAGCTGGAAATCAGTAAGGGGCAGAGAACCAGATTAGGCACAAAGATATGGAAGTTAAACAACATACTCTTAGACAATCAGTGGGTCAAGGAAAAAATTGCAAAAGAAATCAGAAACTACCTTGAAATGATGAAAATTACAACACAGCATATCAAAACCTATGGCATGCAGCAAAAGCAGCGCTGAGAGAGAAATTTATAACCATAAATGCCTATATTAAAAAAGAAGAAAGCTAAAATCAAAGACCTATTGCACACTTAAGGAATTAGAAAAAGAACAACAAACTTATCCTAAAACAAGTACAAAGAAGGAAATAGTAAAGATTAGAGCAGAGCTAAATGAAATTGAAAATGAGAAAGCACTAGAAAAAATTAACAAAACCAAAAGCTGGTTCTTTAAGAAGATTAATAAAATTGACAAGCCCTTAGCTAGACTAACAAAGAAAAGAGAATATGCAAATACAAAAAATATGAAATGAAGATGGGGATATCACCACTGACCTCACAGAAATAAAGAGTATCATAAGAGGATACTTTCAAAAATTGTTTGCCAACAAGATGGATAACTTAGATGAAATGGACAAATTCCTAGAAACACACAAGCAGCCTACATTGATGAAAGAAGTAATTGATGAACTCAACAGTCCAATCACAATTAACAAGATAGAATTAGTAATCCAAAACTGCCCAACTAAGAAGAGCCCAGGACCAGATGGCTTCACAGGTGAATTCTACCAAACCTTCCAGAAAGAACTAACACCAATCCTGCTAAAACTCTTCCAAAAAATAGAAGTGGAGGGAACATTGCCTAACTCATTCTATGATGCCAACATCACCCTATACCAAAGCCACACAAAGATGCCACAAGAAAGGAAAACTATAGACCAATCTCTCTAATGAACCTAGATGCTAAAATCCTCAACAAAATACTTGCTAATAGTATTCAAAAACACACCAAACGAATTATACACCGTGACCAATTGGGTTTCATCCCTGGTATACAAGGATGGTTCAACATAAGAAAATCAATCAATGTAATATATCACATTAACAGATCAAAAGAAAAAAAATCACATGATCATCTCCATTGATGCAGAAAAAACATTCATCAAAATACAGCACCCTTTCTTGATAAAAACACTTCAAAAAATAAGAATAGAAAGAAACTTCCTTAACATGATAAAGGATATTGTATTAGTCAGCCAAAGGGGTTCTGATGCAAAATACCAGAAATTGGTTGGTTTTTATAAATGTTATTTATTTGGGGGTAAAACCCTACAGTTACCAGGCCATAAAGCATAAGTTACTTCCCTCACCAAATCTGTTGCCATGTGTTTTGGAGCAAGATGGTTGGCGATGTCTGCAAGGGTTCAGTCTTCTTGGGTTCCTCTCTTCCCGGGGCTCATTTCTCTCCGGGTTCAGCTACTCTGCTTGCTCCACAAGGCCAGGTGTAGACCATCAGGCTAATGGCTCCTGGGACCTCTGTCGTGTCTATGGAGCCATCTCTATTCCTCTTTGTTCTTCTGTGTGTATTTTACTTCCTGGGGTTCCAGTTCAAAACTCCAACTAACTCCTGTGCCTTGTTGTTTTCTCTGCAAGTCCCCACCCACCAAGGGGGTGAGGGCTCAACAGCCTACTGATGTGACTCAATCAAAGCTTTAATCATAATTTAATCAAGTAAGAGTGAAAACTCTGAATCCAATACAATCCAATGTAGTCAGAGGAACAGAACAATTTACAAACATAATCCAATATCTATTTTTGGAATTCATAAATAATACTAACTGCTACAGGTATATATGAAAAATCCACAGCTAACATCATATTCAGTAGTGAAATGCTAAAAGCTTTCGCTCTAAGATCTGGAACAAGACAAGGATGACCATTGTCACCACTCTTATTTAACATTGTGTTAGAAGTAATTGCTTGAGCTCTTAGGTAAGAGCAAGATATAAAAGGCAGCTAAATTGGAAAGGAAGAAGTAAAAATTTCACTATTTGCAGGTGACATGATCCTATACATAGAAAGCCCTGAGAAATCTACAACAAAGCTTCTAGAGCTTATAAATGAGTTCAGTAAAGTGGCAGGATATAAAAATGTGCAAAAATCAGTAAAATTTCTGTATACCAATAATGAGCAATCTGAGGAGGAAATCAAGAAAAAAATCCCATATATAATAGCAACTAAAAGAATCAAATGCCTAGGAATAAATTTAACTAAAGATGCAAAGGACTTGTATGCAGAAAACTACACAACATTGTTAAAGGAAATCAAAGAAGACCTAAATAAATGGAAGAATACCTCACTTTAAAGCATACTACAAAGCTACAGTGGTCAAAACTGCATGGTATTGTCACAAGGATAGACATACTGACCAATGGAACAGAACAGAGTTCTGATATCAGTCCTCACATATACGGTCAAGTGATATTCCAGAAGGCCACCAAGCCCAATCAACTGAGAAAGAATGGCTTCTTCAACAAATGGTGCTTGGAGTACTGGATATCCATATCCAAAAGAATGGAAGAGGATCACCATCTCACGCCCTATAAAAAAATTAACTCAATATGGATCAAAGATCTAAATATAAGAGCCAAGACCATAAATCTCCTGGAAGATAATTTAGGGAAGAATCTACAAGATCTTGTAGTAGGAAATGGTTTCATAAACTTTACAGCCAAAGCATGGGCATCAAAAGAAAAAATAGATAAATGAGATCTCCTCAAAATTAAAAACTTTTGCACTTCAAAGAGGTTTGTCAAGAAAGTGAAAAGGCAGCTTACTCAATGGGAAAAAAATATTTGATAACTATCTATCCAATAGGGGCCTAATATCCAGCATATATAAAGAAATCCTACACCTCAAAAAGAAAAAGAAAAACAACCCATTTAAAAAATGGGCAAGTGATTTGAATAGACACTTCTCCAAAGAAGAAATACAAATGGCCTAAAAGCACATGAAAAGATGCTCAACATCACTAGGAATTAGGGAAATGCAAATAAAAACTATAATAAGATATCATCTTACACTCATTAGATGGGTGACTATTAAAAAACAGAGGACTACAAGTGTTGGAGAGGATATGGAGGAAAGGGAACACTAATCCACTGCTGGTGGGAATGTAGAATGGTGCAGCCATTGTGGAGGACAGTTAGGCAGTTCCTCAGAAAGCTAACTATAGAACTGCCATATGATCCAGTAATCCCACTGCTGGGTATATATCCAGAAGAATTGAAAGCAGGGACACAAAAAGATATAAGCACACCAATGTTCATAGTGGCATTATTCACCATTGCCACACGTTGGAAGCACCCCAAATGTCCATCAGATGAATGATTAAGCAAATTGTGGTATAAACATACGATGGAATATTACTCAGCCGTAAGAAGGAATGCAGTATTAACACATGGGATAACATGGATGAATCTTGAAGACCTTAGGCTGACTGAAGTAAGCCAGGCACTGAAGGACAAATATTACATCACCTCATTGATATGAATTAAGGAAATTGAGCAGACTCACAGAGCTAGAGTCTGGAAGATAAGTATAGGAGACAGAAAGGGAGAAGAGGGTTGTGAGCCAATGCCCACATGGGCAAAATCTATGATAAGGTGGAAGGGTGTAGTTGTGTAGTGGATGGGCATGACAGTGGTACAGTGATGCTGTTGGGCTGGGTGATGCTGGTCTGTGAGGGGGATAGGGTGGTTTCACACTGGACCACAATGGCCAGATGCCTTCAGAGGCTGCCTCCTCCCAAAGTTGATGCAAAACAGCATTCTTCCTGAATTTCTTTTATACTGTTGGTTAACTCTGGGGAAAGACTGTGGTAGACCTGCTGGCTTTGGGTATACACTGGGCATACACTGCCAACTCCAGTTCTCACAGCAGTGGTTATGCTT
>JAQZBX010088263.1:0-12753 GCA_029593785.1 Cabassous unicinctus | reverse complement strand
CCAACAGTAGCCCCATACCATTTTGGCCCTCCTTTGCAGTGCCTTGCCTTGCACCCAGCGGTACCAATCACAGCATAAGCCAGGAGCATGTTTTTGCAGGTAAACAATTTAAAAAGGAAAGATATCGCTATTATGATTATTATGATTATAAGATTATAACCAGGGTGAAAGAGGCCCCAAGTTCTGAAGTGCCCAGTCCTCCTCTGAGAGCTAAGCACCTCCATTGATGGCCGCCACACAAATGGGCACAAGGGCATTTCTTGGGGGTGATGGGAACTGTTGGACATTTTGATTATGGTGGCAGTTTTACAACTGTTTACATTTGCCAAAACTCATAGATGTGTACACTAAAAAGGGTAAATTTTACTCTATACAAATTATACCTCAAGAAACTTATCTAAACCCAAAAGTTGACGTGGTAGGTTGAATTATGTACCCCAGAAAAAAAATGTGTTCTTAATCTTAATTCATCCCTGTGGGTTTGAGCTGATGATAATTAGGACCTTTTGAAGATGTTATTTTAGTTCAGGAGTGGCCAATTGAAGCAGGTGGGTCTTAATCCGGGTTACTGGAGTTCTTTATAAGCAGAAGAATCTCAGTAATGAAAAAGCAAGCCACGTGGCAGAGCAGAAGCTGGCAGGCCACAGAATCCAGGAGAGAAAGAAGATTCTGCCATGAGCACTGCCATGTGACAGAAAAGCCAACTCTCGTGATCTCTTTGCAACTCTTCTGTAAGTCTAAAAATATTTCAAAAAAGGATGGATGCTATTATAACGTGGGAATAACGGGAATGATACCAAGGGATGGGAGAGGCCAATTGTATTAGAGGCTTACAACAACACAAATTTATTATCATCCAGTTCTGGAGGTCAGAAGCCTAAAACGGGTCCTGAGGGTTGAGTGTCTTCTGGAGGCTCCAGGGAAGAAGCCGAGTCCTGGTCTTTCTCAGGTTCTGGAGGCCACCTGCATTCCTTGGCTCATGGCCCCTTTCTCCATCTTCAGAGCCAGCAGTGTAGCCTCTTTTCTCCTCTCTGACCTCTGCTTCCATCCTCATATCTTCTTTCTGACCCCCCAACCTCCCTCTTCGAAGGACCCTTGTGATTACACTGGGGCCACCAGGATTATACAGGAAGATCTCCCCAAGCCAAGATCGTATCTGCAAAGTCCCTTTTGCCAAATAAGATAATGCAACCACAGGGTCTGGGGACGAGGAGGTGGGCATTTTGGGGGCCATTATGTTGCCAACCACATGGATGACACTGAGGACAGGAACAGAGCTTGTGGGTACAAGAGGGGGGTGGCATTCAGCACTCCAGACTTTGATCTGAGATTGGGGTATGCCTTAGTTTGCCAGGGCTGCTGCGACAAATAGCACAATGGGATGGCTTCAATCACCGACATTTATTTCTCCTCTCACAGTTTTGGACGCCACAAGTCCAACATCCAGGTCTCGCCAGGCCATTCTTTTTTCTCTTGGAGGCCGTAGCATGCCGGTGGTGGTTTGCCAGCAATACTTGGCATTTATTGGCTCGTAGATGCGCCTGTGCCTTCATTACATGGTGATGCGTCTCGCTTTCTATATTCTCCTAACTGGCTGGCTGTGCTCGAATTCCCTCTCCTTAGGACTCCAGTCCCATCCGGATTCAATTGGCCTCATCGAAAAAGGATCTTCAGAGAGCCTATTTACAAACGAGTCCACACCCGCGGGGCCGCGGCTTAGGACTTGAACATGTTTCCATGAGTCCATCGACCATGGATAATCCACTGAAATGGATTGAAAGCAGCTGATGGCATGGGCTGCCAGTGTTCTGGTAGCTTCTTTTTTTTTTTTTTTTTCCAGTGGAATAAGGAGTGAGGGACCAGCAGGCTGAAGGTGAGGAGAGACAGGGAGGTTTGAAGAGAATGAAGACAGGGAAGTCGTCTTGGAGAGGCGGAAGGTACACTGATGACAGGACGTGTAGCAGGGTCGCAGGCAGGGCTGAGATTTGGGGTCAGGAACATAAAGCAATTGGTGTGCTGGTGCTTGTCGAGCCCCGCTCAGTGCCGGGCATGGGGCAGGCACAGAACAGCTGAGAGGACTTGCCCAGGTAGGGGTTTGACCAAATGAGTGCCCCGAAGGAGACAAGGGCAAGGGAACTGGAGGTGTGTGAAAGGTGATTTCATTGTTGGACTGTGGAATGTGAACAGGGGAAAGAGGGAAAGGAAGGCATGGAGGGGAAAGCCAGAGGCAGTGGAAGGAAGCAAGGTCAGTGGATTGTAGATGTTGGAGGGCTTGAAACATTTTTAAATTCAGTTGCCTGGAAAAAGGAGAGCATGGTTAGAAGAATGGGATGCCCAAAATAAAGATGTGGGAAGGGGTACAGTTACTGGTTGCGGCAAGGACCAGGGTACAACCACGAAGGTAGGTGGCACAACTGGGGGTAATGGCTCAGAGGTGCCGGGTTTCTTTTGGGGCTCATGGAAGTGTTCTAAAATAGGATTGTGGTGATGACTGAACAAGTGTGAATATACACAATGCCACTGAATTAACTTTAATGGGTTAATTGTATGGCATGTGAATGATATCTCAGTCGAGCTGTTTAAGAAAAAATAAGAGTGGGTAACTGAGGTAGGGTGGAGGGCGAGATCCTTGGAAGCGATGAGACCAAGCACCAGAGGCCACGTTCAGTAGTGTGTCACTGCCTCAGGACAAGCCACCCAAAGCTGCCTGGCTGCAAGCAACAAAAATCATTTATTTCCCTCATAAGTCTGCAACGTGGGCAGGGTGTGGAGGGGTGGGGGAGGCCTGCCTGTGCTCCGCTCAGCCTCAGTGGAGATGGCGCCACTGGGGCTGGAGGATCTGCTTCTCAGATGGCACATGCACATGGCTGGGGGGTCCAGCCAGGGCCACAGGGGCCTTGCCGCGTGTTCTGGACGAGTGAAAAACAGTGAAGTAGAAGTTGTATCGCCTGTTACGACCCCACCTTGGAAATCACCTGGCATTACTTCCGCTGTCGCCTGGCCATTGAGACAGTCACCAAAAGCCACTCCGTTTTAAGGGGAGAGGACCGAGGTTCCACGTGACAGTGTCCGGCAACGTTCCAGAAGACCATGTGGGATGGCCATTTTTGGAAAAGACAGCTACCACAGGCCAGGTGTGAGGGTTCATCTATGGGGGTGCTGATGTCACTAAGATGAGGACAGATTTGGAGTGACTGTGTGGGAGCCAGGGTCTAAAATCTTCCGTGAATGAGCAAGAATAGCCAGGAGGTGAAGAGATGGGCTCCAAGGAAGGATGGGAGGTATCCGTGGATAGCTGGAGCTTCAAAGGAACTGAAAAGTCTGGGAGGGGAGGGACAATTGTCTGGGACAGTCAAAAAGAAGCAAGGAAGACACCTCCCCCACCATCAGGCCCAGGGGCAGGAGGGCATGAGGGAGAAAACGGCCACCCTGAGAGGCTGCAGGGAAGCAAGGTGTTCGGGGAGGGGGCCTGTTAGTGTGAGAGGGTAAGGAGGCACTTGGAGAGAGGAGGCGGATCCAGGGGCTCCTGCCGTTGACGGGCCCGGGAAAGCTTTGGGGTCAGGGGAGGAAGGGAGGCTGGTTAGACCGTGGGTGTGCAGAGCTGGTGGGAGCTAAGGAGCTGCTTGGAAAGAGCGACCCCGACATAATGCCACCGCGACTCAGAGAGGAGACTTGGGATCACCAAGGGAACTCTGCTTTGGTTTGTGGAAGATTCTACCCGCAGAGAGTTCAGGGACCCACAAAGAGGGGGGCAGAGAATGAGCGGAAAGAGGAGAGGAGACCAAAGAGAAGAGAGAAGGGGGACGAGATGGGTGGGGCTGACGGAGCCCAGGGGGAGGGAACAGAGATGCAGAGGCAGGGAGGGTGGAAGACGATGAGAGAAGGAAAAAGACTCAGGGGGAGGGGAAATGAAGACCCAGAGAGGGGAACACAGACGTCTAGACAGAAGGTGACAGCGCATTCCAGGAAAAAAATGTAGACAGGAAGGGAAAGTCCGAAAGCCAGAATTCACCCGGGAGTTATACCCTTCGGCACCTCTTCTCTCCCACAGCAGAGGGCGCCCGAGACCCCGTTCTCCGCTTTCGGGGTGGACCACTCTCTGCCACTTCGCCCCAAGCACCACCCCCACCATGGAGCTATTTTTACGCGGTGTCACAGAACACCGATGGCTGGAAGGCCAACGTCAGTCTGCCCTTCGGCTCCTGCGAGTGACCCTGCGGCGTCTCCCGGCCCACCCTCTGCCTGTTCCTGGCAGGCCCGGCCTGGCAGTGTTCAGGGCTACAGCTCAGCACCGCCCCCCGCCCCCCCAGGTCTCGGGAAGTCAGGCAGAATTCAGGGGAGCCCCCGGGGAGACCTTGGCGAGGGGACGGGGCGCGCATGTTCAGTGGTTTCCAGCCGCCAGAGCGTCCCCAGGATGGGGCAGCCACCCGGGCAAGTGGGGGAGCCATCAGAGGCCCGGTGTTAAGGAGGACAAGGCAGAGCCCTAGACAGCAGCAGAGGGAGGGGGAGACCCACGCCGGCTCCGGGCGAGGGTGGTCAGCGGGATTCAGAGCCGGGACTCCACACCCGAGCCCTCCAGGGGCGCGGAGACGGAGGGAAAGACAGGGGCCCAGGACAGGGACAGGAAGCCAAGGACAACAGACACCGGAGGGCTAGGAGATACTGAGAGCGAAGAGACCCAGAGCCAAGAAACCGACGGCGGGGGAGAGGACAGAAAGCCCCAGAGGCTGACATCCGGAGGGCCCCAGAGCCACAAAACTCAGAATTGGCCCAGAGACACCTTCGGAGATAGGGTCCCGGCAGAGACCGCGGCCCGGCGCGATGGCAGAGACACCCAGAGACCACGTGAGAGAGAGACGTGGAAAGGTGTGACCCTCCCACCCCACCCAAGAGACGCTGGGGGCCAGAGACACACGGAACCCCGGGGGGACTCAGGGCAGAGATCCCGGGCGACATGGAGACCGAGGGAAAAAGGCCCCGCAGGGCGGACAGACGCCGAGACGGCGCAGCGCGGGGGGCCGCGGAGGGGCAGCCAGGGCGCGTCCCGGCAGAGGGCGCCCCGCCACCCTGGGCCCGGCGGGGTCACGGCGCCCCCGCCCCCGCGCCCGGGCCGGCCCGGCTATTTTTACGCGCCGACACCGGACACCGGGCTGGGGCGGCGGCGGCGGCGGCCGAGGCGGGGCCGGGCGTCGGGGCCACACGTCCGTCCGCGGGTGGCCCGGGCGGCGCGCGCCATGGAGCCGCGGGGCCCGCCGCCGTGCGGCTGCTGCGAGCGGCTGGTGCTCAACGTGGCGGGGCTGCGCTTCGAGACGCGGGCGCGCACGCTCGGCCGCTTCCCGGACACGCTGCTCGGGGACCCGGCGCGGCGCGGCCGCTTCTACGACGGCGCGCGCCGCGAGTACTTCTTCGACCGGCACCGGCCCAGCTTCGACGCGGTGCTCTACTACTACCAGTCGGGCGGGCGGCTGCGGCGGCCGGCGCACGTGCCGCTCGACGTCTTCCTGGAGGAGGTGGCCTTCTACGGGCTGGGCGCGGCGGCGCTGGCGCGCCTGCGCGAGGACGAGGGCTGCGCCGCGCCGCCCGAGCGCCCCCTGCCCCGCCGCGCCTTCGCGCGCCAGCTCTGGCTGCTCTTCGAGTTCCCCGAGAGCTCGCAGGCCGCGCGCGTGCTCGCCGTCGTCTCCGTGCTCGTCATCCTCGTCTCCATCGTCGTCTTCTGCCTCGAGACGCTGCCTGACTTCCGCGACGATCGCGACGACCCAGGCCTCGCCGCGGTGGCCGCCGCCGGCCCGGTGAGGGGCGGGGCCTGGCTGGGGAGAGGCGGGACTTTGGCTGGAGCTGGGCGGGGCCCCGGGGGACGGGCGGGAGGACCTGGCCAATGATGAGGTGGGGGGGGTGTCTCTGGGGTTGGTGGGGCCTGGCTGGGGTGGGCGGGGCCTGCCGGGCGACCCCGACCAATGAGAAGGCGGGGCCAGGGACTGGGCGGGTTGGGCAACGCAGGGGCGGGGCCGGCTGGGGACCCGCCCTAAAAGCGGGGCTGGGGGCGGGGCCTGAAGAAGCCCCCAGGAGGACCAGTAGGAGGAAGGCGGGGCCGAGGTAGGTGAGAAATTCGAAAGGGGGGGCATGACGGGGTGTGGGGCCAGGTAAGAGGAACAGAGGGCCCGCCCACCTGAGCACCAGGAGAAGGAGGTCCCGAGGACATGGCCTAGGAGAAGGGCTTTAGGGGCTAGAGTCTGGCCTGGGATCCGGGAGGGCAAGGAGAGGCGAGGCACAAGGTTGCAGGGCCAGGGCTGGGACCCTCTCCTAGAAAAATCAATGCTGGGAGGGGGCCACTTTGGGAGGGAAGAGGTCGAACCCTTCTTAAGCATCATTTCTGGAGTCCGGGCCAGTGAACCCGGGTCAGGAGACAGGTCTGGTCAGGTCTTCCAGGGCCATCCCTGGGGTCCTGGGAAAGGAGGAGTGTAGGACCACGAGGAGGAGGGAACAGGAGCTGGCTATTTAAACCACGAACGTGGCGGCCCCAGGACCCGCCCCGGCCTGGGCCTCCCTGAACCCCTTCCTCCCCGCAGTTCTCTGCTCGGCTGAATGGCTCCAGCCCAGTGCCGGGACCCCCGCCCCGCCTGCCCTTCGACGACCCGTTCTTTGTGGTGGAGACGCTGTGCATCTTTTGGTTCTCCTTCGAGCTGCTGGTGCGCCTGGCAGCCTGCCCCAGCAAGGCGGCCTTCTTCAAGAACGTGATGAACCTCATCGATTTCGTAGCCATCCTGCCCTACTTTGTGGCCCTGGGCACGGAGCTGGCGCGGCAGCGGGGGGTGGGCCAGCCGGCCATGTCCCTGGCCATCCTGCGAGTCATCCGCCTGGTGCGCGTCTTCCGCATCTTCAAGCTGTCCCGGCACTCCAAGGGCCTGCAGATTCTGGGCCAGACACTGCGGGCCTCCATGCGCGAGCTAGGGCTCCTCATCTTCTTCCTCTTCATTGGCGTCGTCCTCTTCTCCAGCGCAGTCTACTTTGCCGAGGTCGACCGGGCAGACACCCATTTCACCAGCATCCCCGAGTCCTTCTGGTGGGCCGTGGTCACCATGACCACGGTGGGCTACGGGGACAAGGTGCCCCTCACTGTGGGGGGCAAGATAGTGGGTTCGCTGTGTGCCATTGCCGGCGTGCTGACCATCTCCCTGCCCGTGCCGGTCATTGTTTCCAACTTCAGCTACTTTTACCACCGGGAGACAGAGGACGAAGAGGACGGCATGTATAGCCATGTGGACACGCAGCCCTGTGGCACACTGGAGGGCAAGGCCAATGGGGGGTTGGTGGACAGAGACGTGCCTGAGCTGCCACCTCCGCTCTGGGCCCCCCCAGGGAAACACCTGGTCACCGAAGTGTGAGGGATAGTCGAGGTCTACAGGACCTCACATCTCCTTAGAGGGAGGGAGGGAGGGGAGGAGGAAAAGGTCAGGGGAAGGGCGTTGGGTTTAGGAAGAACTAGGTTAGATGGTCTGGAGTGGGAGAGCACTGAGTCCTGTTGGGTCTTGAGTTGTGTGATTTGGTAGCTCCTGTGGGGACCTCCTTAGGTGGCAATGGATGGCACTATGTTGTGTCATGTCAAGTTGAGTTTTGGCATCTTTGTTGGGGGTGGGGGGACTCCAGTGGTTTGTATTGCATTGAGTTGTGCAAGGCCTGTGGGGCCTTGTAGGGGTAGTGTCGTTGAGGTAGGTTTGGTCCTATAGATTTGTGAGTTTCCTAGATCCATGTTGGGTTAGGGTTGGGGTGTAAGTCCAAAAGAGTCTTGTTGAAGTGCATTGTGCAGGGTTGATTCTGTGGTTTTATGAGTCCTCTGGGGCCATGTTGGATCATATTAGGTGGTTACTCATGGCATTGTTGGGACTGATTGTGTGATCGTGCATGATGTTGTAGAGCTGAGACATGTTGGAAATTGTGAGGCTTTGTGATTCTTCTAGGGTCATGTTATTTTAGGTTCTGTGAACTTGTGAGTCATGTTGAAATATGAAGAGGCAAGTGATATAAGGTGCACTTTCTAGATCATGTTGAGTTAAGTTGGGTTGGGATGAGTGACTGCAGGTGTGTCTTAGGGTTCTGTTGGCTTGAGTTGTGTAGAGTTAGGTATCTGGACACCTTTCAGGGCCACATTGAGTTGAGCTGTATTGAGTTGCATAACCATGTGAGTCTTGTAGGTCAGTTCAGTTGGGTCATATGGCTGTTTGAGTTTCATTGGACCATGCCAAGTTGAGTTACATTGAGTTGTGTCATTATGTGGGTCCCTTAGGAATGTTGGGTCGAGTGTACTGTATGTATCCATTGCATAGGGCCACGTGGAGTTGTTTTGGGTTTAGTGGGAGCATCAGGACCCAAGGATAACAGCATCAGGAAATAATTATGTACCAGGGAGTGAGAGTGGTGATGGAGGTCCTGGGGAGAACTACTAACTAGTACTACTCACTGTAGGGGGATGGGGTAGATTCTGTGTCTGTAGATTCAGAGATCCATCCAGGGGGGCTCTGAGTGACCTAGGGACGTGTAGACACTCCTTCCATGTGCCCCACACCTGCTTCATTTTGCCATTCAAACCCCCTCTCTATCTGTTCTCCACTGCATTTTTGCTTCCAGATGGAGATCTGTCCTCTGTCCAGACATGATGGGGGGGGGGAATAGACACCTAAAGGGGGGGGGACAGAGACCCCAGGAGAGATAGAAATCCAGAGAGAGGAAGGGAGAGAAACCCAGAGAGGAGGGGACAGAGACCCAGAGAGAAAGGAACAGAGACCCAGAGAGAAGGGGAGAGAGAGACTCAGGGAGAGGAGACAGAGAGAGATGGACAGACATCCAGAGTTGGAGACAGACCATAGCATCCCAGAAAAGGAGAACCAAAATGAAAAAAAAAGAGAGACTGAAAAATTCAGTGCCCCTGAAACCAAGGGAAACAGTGTCTCTATTCCACAGACTCACAGAGTTTCTACATCAGGGCGTCACCCCGTCTTCCCCACTGCTCCGGAAGGCTGTTGGGCAAACGGGGTGTCTCACCCTATTTCCCAGTCTCAGGGAAGGGGAGTGGCTTCCCAAGGTCACACACCATGTCCCTGGGGACCAGGACTTGTGGTGGGCTGCCAGACTCCCCAAGCCCCCATCTGACTAATGGCACACACACAACCTCCCGAGCTCAAAAGCCAAGGAAACTGAGGCACAGAGGGGCAGATGTTACCCAAAGTCACGAAGCCAAAACTTTTCAGAGGACTTTCAGAGCTAAAAGGGCATTTAGAGGATGATAATGGGTCTCATCATGAACACGTATAAGGTTTCCTATGTGCCAGGTGTCATTCAAAGTACGTTAGTTGTATTAATTTATTAAAATTCATCCAGTGGTGGTAGTGTTGTTATTTTCAGCCATAAGCCTCCCCTGACCCCCTCCTTTTTTTGTCAAATGAGATCTTTTTTCGAGGCACCAATGTGAAACACCAGAGGGGAGCTGGTTGAGGGGAAACATACCTCCTTTCTTCTTGGCAACTCAAAAGGCAGCTGAGAAATTCCATTTGGGAACCACTGAGCTAATCCAACCACTTTATATGCATAGACATAAATGCAGAGACGTAGGTACAGGTTACGGGAAGAGTTTGGTAAAGGTCAAAATAATACAACCTTTCGGTGACCACTTGTCCTGAAATGGAGAGAAAGGTACCTTGAGAGCCAGAACAGAGGAAGACCCCCTCATGTTGACAGCGACAAGGCACAGACCAAAAGAGGTGGAGACCCAGAGAGGGGACAGCCAGCCTAGAGGCGGAGGGAGAGCAAGAGAGGAGGGTGGAGCTGGGGGAGGGGGTCAGAAACCCAGAGAAGGGGGTAGGGGAATCAGACGGGGGGATCGCAGTGAGGAAACATGGGGGACAGGCAGAGTCCCCTAGAGAGCAGGGAGAGAGACTAAAGGACCTTCCCAGGGTTTCCCCTCCCCAACCCCATCAGAAACTGGAAGTTACAGAGTCCCTCTGGGTGTTAGGGATGGTGAAGGAGGAGACGTCAGGTAGGTGACCCCAGTGGACACCCTAAACCTGGGAAGGTGCCCTTCCCCCACTCCAGGGGCAATTGCAGCCGCCTTCTGTGTTGCCGTGGCCGAGGGGGTGGGGGCAGGGAAAGGGGAACACCCGGATCCGGGGACACCCTTCCTGCCACCTTGCCATGCTATATTTAGGTTGAAGGAGGGGTACGGGATGACCCCCCCCTCCAAAGGCAGGTGTCAGCTTTCCTCCTGAAAATAGCTCGGGGAGGGGAGCCCAGGTCCTGGGTGGTTGGGTGAAGGGACCCGGGACTGCACCTCCTGTCCTGTCTGTGTCCCTCTGAGAGTCTCTGTCCCTCTCTCTCGGTCTCTGTCCCCTTTTTTCTCTGTTTCTGTGCCTTTCTCCTGTTCTCTCCCTTCTTTCGTCTCTCGTCACTGTTTTTCTAAGCGGGTCATTCTGTTCCCAGAACCTGTCTCTGTCTATCTCTGACTCCTGTAATACCTTGAATTTCTCTTAGCTGAGCTCAGGACAAGACCCTCTCCCCAGTCCCCATCCAAGGAATTCCAGTGGAGAGCCCTATGTGGGAGAGCCCCCCACATCCACTGTCCCCCCCGGAGCCTTATCGCTGTGCAAGGCCAGCTGGATAATGTCTGTGCTGGGGCTCCTGGGAGCATGGGGATGAGAACAGCGGGTGGGAATCTGCCCCTGCCCTGGGAATGACACTTAATTGGCAAAAAAAGGCAAAGGAATCCTAAAGCCCAGACTCCGGGGTCTGCGGGAGGAGGGGCGGGTGTCTGGCTCCTGGGTCTAAAGGGGGTCCTGGGACTTCAGACTCCTAGGTTCTTGAGGAGTGGGGCCTGAAGCCCTGGACCCTCGGGTCTGAGGGAGGAGGGGCTGGGCGCCCGGACCCCCGGGTCTGAGGGAGGAGGCCTCCTGGGACCGAGCGGGCGGGGGGCCGAGCGAGCCAGGCCGGGCTTCCGAGGTCCGGGCCGGCGCGTGGAAGGCGGGATCCCCGGCCCCTCCTCCGCCGTCGGGCGCCGCCCCGCCCCCGCCCCCGACCGGGGCGCTGGGGAGCGTGAGCGGCGAGCGGCGGGCGGCGAGCGGGCGCCCCGCAGACAGCCAGCAGGAGGAGGAGCCGCCGGCCGGGGGCAGCCGGGGAGCCCGGGAGGGCGCCCCAGGTGAGGGACGCCGCGCCTCTGCCCCCGGGGTTCCCGCGCCCGGGTAGGGAGGGGCGGGGGCGGGGCCGGTGGGGCGGGACTTGGCGGAGGAAACTGAGGCAGGGGGGAAGTGAAGTGTCCCCCGACATCCAGCTCGTCCACCCCGAATGGGGGCTCAAGAGTCCAGACCCCAGGCCCAAAGCTTGCGGATGAGGAGGGGCCTGGGAGTCCGGATTGCTGAGTCCCTGGGGAGAAAAGGGTCTGGGTCCCCGAGCCCTGGGTCTGAGGGAGGGGGCCGGGGGCCTGGATTCTTGAGTCCGGGGGAGGAGGCAGGACTCCCGGACCGAGGGAGGGGGCAGCTGGGGACTAGAATGCCTGGTCCTGGCTGGGGCAACCTGCGCCCCTCTTCACACCCCCACCCTTCCCATCTGGGAGCCGGGGCAGGCAGCCGCTGCAGGTATGTGCAGCAGAAGTCTCGGACGGGCCCTGGCCTGTCCCGTGAGGAGGGAACATTCCAGGAAGCGGCCCCGGGGACCCAGGCCTTCTGGAGAGTGGGCCCTCAGGGACCCGAGTGTCCAGGCCAGCCCCGCCCCCGCCCCATCCGAGGAGGATGTAATCTTTTCCAGCCTCCTCCATCCGCTGCCTCTCGCCCTCCCCCTCCCCCAGCTGCTTCCCCTCAGCCAGGAGCCATCACCTGGGCAGGGAAGAGGCCTCTGGGAAGGGGCAGGGCCCCGACTCCTGGGTACCCTCCGCTGTAAGAGGAATGCTGGGAGGCCGGTGTCCAGGGGTTCAGGGTCCCCCTCCACCTGCCTGTCTGACCTGGCTGTTCCCTTCTTTCCCCTAGGTGGTTGCCCCTCCTCCCTCTCCTGAGATGTCAGGGAGGAGGAGACCGCCTGTGTCCCCCACAGGGGCCCTCCGGAGCCCGGGGGCCCCCAGCCCCAGAGCTCCAAGGAGGAGGAGGTGCTGACAGGTCTGGTAACCACCGCTGCTTCTTAATCCTCTTCACACTACCCCTTCCCAGAACCACAGGCTTCTGGAGCATTGCGGGGAAACTGCCATATCCTTGTCCCTCCAGCTTTCCAGTCAATATCACAGACAGGGAAACTGAGGCCCCTGCTGGGAGAGGAAGTGTTTGCCCTTGTTAGTGGCAGTTTGGAGCTGAACTTGGATCTCCCCAGAATTCCAGAACTCGGCCTTTCCCCCACTTTTGGAGCCTCAAACCTCCGGGCTATGGGACTTAAGAGTTCTTCTGGGCTGTAGTAGCAGGACGGAAGTGGCCCAGCCTGGGTCTGGGTCCCGCCTCTGCCACTTGCTGGCTGTGTGACCTGGTGCCAGTCGCTAACCTCTCTGAGCCCGTTGCCCCATTTGTTTGCTATCATTAGTGATAGTGGTTGCATAATTATTAGTAAGCTTGAAGTTGGGTATGACCAAGTCCCAGAATAGAGGCTACCCCAAGGTTCTAGAACAAAGGCCTCCCCTCTGAGGTTCCCAAATTCTGTCCCCACCCCCAGCTTCTCTAACCCCAGCCCTCCCCCCACCTCTTTCCTCAGGTGCCCAGCGAGATGCCCCCCCACCCTGCAGGCTCCCTCCCCATC
>JAQZBX010088261.1:0-12767 GCA_029593785.1 Cabassous unicinctus | reverse complement strand
CTCTAAGTTTCATAAGGAGTAACATCAGTGCAGAGTTTGAACCTAGGTCTTCTGATACCTCTTCGTGTCCTGAGCTGACTGCAGGCACAGGATTCTACTAGGTCCTGTGGCCTGAAATGCTCTCCTGGAGTCTCCATAGATGCTGCTCCCCATTCCAGAACATCTATTAACCATCTCCTACCTTCTCGGCCACGCCCCCCAACTACACACAGGAATAAATGAAATGTTACTGTTGGTCTTGGTGATAATGTTGTTACAGTTTGCAAAGAGGTTAAAAATTAAGCATGCTCAGAGAAACATGTAAAGAGATAATACATTAAGGAGGCATTTTAATCATGAATTGACAGTTTCTTTCTTGCTGGCTCACATCCCCTTGGCTCTGGTATGTTTAGTCTTGTGCTATTTCTTTTGAATCAGGTGTGCGCTTAGCACTCCTTTTCTGAAATTTAATTCATGTACCAGTTTGGGAAATGAATGTCTTGCGCCTCCTCGGGGAATATCATTGTGTGCTGGATCTAGTACAGAATCAAACAGAAAGCCCTTATCCATGGCAACAGGAAAATCACTTTTAGTGAACAAATTCTTTGTACTTTGTTGAGTTTTCTGCCCAATAAGAATAGAGAGGATATAATTGCAGTGGCATAAGGGATTTAGGAAAATTGAGAGGCATGTTTCTTAGTTTCAGGTATTCTCATATTTCACTTCCCTCCCTGCAGCCCCCTTTCCTTCTTGTAACCTGATTTACTCTATATTTTGGGTGTGACCCTAAGAACTTAAGTAAGTGCTTTCTTTCCTTCTCTTCCTTTCTACAGAAAGATGTATCACTTAAGCCTCAGGAACGGGTGGAGAAACGCCAGACCCCTCTGACCAAGAAGAAACGAGAAGCACTTACCAATGGCTTATCCTTTCACTCGAAGAAGAGCAGACTCAGCCACCCACACCACTACAGCTCAGATAGAGAAAATGACCGCAATCTCTGCCAGCATCTCGGGAAAAGAAAGAAAATGCCCAAGGGGCTCAGACAGGTGAGGAAGCTTGGGTTTGTCTTTTTCTATGGCTGCAAAATCCCTTCTTCAGGTGCCTGCTCCTTCCTGGTTCTTCCCAACATGTGGAAAAAATAAATATCCTTGGTGGTATGCTGGAGTTGACTATCTGGAGAACTTGCTTGTACTCTCTGAATATATTGTCCTAAAGAATATAGAGCCACATCGCAATGTTTTTTGTTATGATTTGAAACTTCCAGTGTGGGACTTCTTCAGTCTGCCATGTTCTGTGTAATAGAGTTTTCTGGTGCTGGTGGCTTTTAGAGCAAACTGAAGTCTTTATGATTGTCAAGATAGACTGGCTTGTAGGGGAGAGAGCTTCATAATTTAAGCAAATGGAGCAGGCAGATTTGATCACATTCATTGTGCATCTCAAGTTACTGTGATGCTAAAAATGGTTGTGTATGAGCAGTGCCTAAGATTTATATATTCTGGAGAAGCTCTGCTGTTGTGGTATGTGGCAAAGAAATGAATTTGCCTTTTGGTTCCTTAGTTGTTCTCCATAGCCCATAATTCAAGACTATCTTTGTGACCTGCTGATTGTATAAAGTCTGGTAGTGGGACTGACTGGTCTGTTAATAATTAGGTTTCAGTGATCCACAAGAAAATAGGGCTCTTGGCATTTGGTGAGCCTGTCTCTGTGGAAATTCCCACATGAGGTGGCTTAATAATGAGAAATGAAGCTGTTTACAGCAAGTTTTCTACACTAATCTGGAGGCTTAAGTGCCTGCTGAGTTACCTATGTCCTGGGTGTGTTTTGTTTGTTTTTGGGTGGGATTGACTATCACTTAAAGGAAGCAAAAGAATGGAATGTAGTTCACAGAGCAGGTGCTGCTAATTAGAAACTGAAAAGATAATTTCTAGTTTTCAGATGTTTCTCTGAAGAGGGGAAAGATCTGGGATCATACAAAACAGTGCTTTCAAAACATCACAGATCATTAGGATCATATCATAAGCCTTATTAAACACAAATTTCTAGCCCATACCTAGATAACTAATGAACCAGAATCTCTAGGGGTTGAGGCCCAGGAATTTGTAGTTTTGGAAACTTCTATTTGATAATGGTCAGCCTGGTTTGGAAAACACTCTTATAAAACATCAGGAATGTTTATTTGGTGATGAGTTTTAGTTAAAAGACTGGAAGAGCCAAAATCTCAATAAAATCTAATGGGCAGTTTGGTGTCAGAGTTCACTTGATAGGTTATAAAGGGATATACCCCTGAGAAAACATCTAGTGTGGTGGACTACAACATAGTCTCAAAATGATCCCAGGGCAGTGTCCTCCAGTCTGACCCTCAGGGAAGTGTTTCTAAGGGTTCCTGAAGTGCCAGATTGAAGCTATAATAGTAACTATTAACATATACCTAACACAGATACCATGTTACAGTCATTTGTCAAAGGAATTTGTATTACCTGTAACCCGTACAACAACCTTGCCTAGCAGGCAATATTATGGTTATTTTACAGATATGGAAACTAAGGAACAGAGAGTTAAAGTTACTTGTCTGAGGCCACTTAGCATTAAGGGACAGAGGGAGAGTTTAGACCCAGATCTCTCTGGTCCCAAAGCTTGCTCTCTTTCCCTTGTATATTCTGCCTCCCTTGTTTGAGGTAAATATTAGACATGAAGAGAGAGAGCGAGCTCCAGATCAAAGGATGGAGAGAATCTACAAGTATTTCTAGAAACTGCATGAGCTGTTTGATCAAAGGGAATGATTCTGGTCATATAAATGGTCTATAAAGGCACAAGATGAACTCCTAATCCAGAGAGCAAGGAAAGAGCTGGAAAGTTTGTAGCGACCAAATTTGAATGAAAGTATGGGGCAGGGGAGAGGGTGTGTTAAGGGTCGGAAGAAAGGATTGGTTCTACTAAAGGTGGTATTCCTGTGTTATTTGTGACTCATAACTCATGCCTATCTGTATGAGATATGAGAGAAAAGTAATCGTTCCCAGTGGAGAAAGGCTGCAGTGTAACCACCACCTCTCCTGTAGGCCACCTCCAACAGGGTGGGAGGAAGTCTTCTTATCCCTTCACACAAGAAACCAGACTTAGTTAGAAGTTAGCAGTAGACTTTGGGGCCTCATCCGTGAATCTCTTTTCTTGCACACCAGATCTGGCTTTTCTTTGTCCTAAAAATCATTTTTTCTACTTTGTGAAAATCTGAGGGTTTTAAAGTCCTTCTTTGATCATAAAAAAGGCTATCACTTCTCTGTCTTGAGTTGGTATAGTTTTTGGTTCTAAGGACAAATCTTCTGGTACTAATGGTATTTGAAATCAAAGCCATCCCTATTTTAGGGAAAATATTTGAAAGGCAAATTATTTTGATGTACTCCTTATGAATCACGGAGAAGGAAAGAATGCCTTTGGCCTATGTGAGGGTTTTAAAAAACCCTGTGTATCTTGGGCCTACGTGTAGTATTTTCTTATCTTCCGTTTTGGATGCCAAAATATACTATTCAAATGAAATGCCCTATTTGTAGTAGGAAGGGAAGCAGAAGTTGATATTTGAGATAAGGCCATACTGTTTTTCATTTGCAATATTTCTAGATTCATGTGTACTCTTATGAAACCCTGAATAAATCACTGCCTGGTGCTGCCTATTTGTCAAATGAGGGGTTTGGACTAGAAGATTTTAGACCTGAAAATTCCCTCTGAGTTCATGATTCTTTAAATTTGTGAAAAGTACAAGAAAGTATAGTATAACAGAAGTCTGTAGAGGAAGACCCTATAGTTCAAAAGGTAGTTTTCTTTTGGAGCCTGTAATGGATAGGCTCTGTGAAACCCTTTAAAGGCATGAGGGATAAGAGGCCTTAATAGTGGCATGGAGAGGCACAGTCAGTTGTATGTCAGTTCAGACAAGTGCCATCTGTTGTGTGACCATTGGTAAAAGGTGACAGGCAAATGTTTAATGGCCACAGCTGATGTTCAAAAACTTGTCCTAAGAATGTTTGTAATTTGTAATTGTTTTCCTATCATTTTAGACACCTATACGTGTAACACTTTTTTCTGCCTTTGTCTATTATCAGATAAGGAAGCTCCATCTGACTGTTTTATCTGGGAGGGGACAATGAGAAGAGAGTGGTCCTTGAGGAGAATTTCTAAATTAATGGTTTGCTGTCTAGTGTCTCTTACTGAAGGAGTTATAATCAGCATAACTATAGCAAAGAGGGCAGTAGGACGTGTGAACTTAGTCTTTATTTCTGACTTTGTGAAAGTGGATTAGGTTCGCATCTTATTAGAAAATGGTACTTCCTGAGCAGGCAACTTAATGTACAGCTTTCCTGTAATTATGGGGAGATGTTACTACTAAGTGGAGAGGATATAATAGGATTTTTCCTTCTGAGAATCTGTTGAAGGCAACTACTCTTTTTACTGTGAGAGTGCAATTATATACTTTTATAAAAGAGAGGTGAAATTCTAAAACCAAACCACTTTTTCCTTCTCTTGACTGATAATAAAACCTCAATTCTAGTGTTGTTGTTCTATACTGTCAAATGAAAGCTTTTTAGCTGGCACTTAACCACTCCAATGGAGCTTATTTGTTGGATTATATTTTTAAGTATAAAAACATACTGACTTAGAAGACGCTGAGCTAACATCTGTCTTGGGAAATGGTTGCACTTTTTTATATGGTAAGTTTGAACATGCTCCCTAATTCCCAGAGGTGTTTTTTTAAAAAAAAAGATGAAGAAAGGAGCAAGTTATCTGTCATACAAAATAGTGTGCCTTTTTCACCTCCCTAGGCTTATATTTGTCCTACACGGAACTATTTGCTCATGATGTGTGCTCTTAGACATTACATAAAAAGTTTTAGCTTTTACTAATAAAAGTATGGTGAGGCTTTTTGTCCCATACTTATCCTTGGGAGTGGGAAAATAAAAACAGAGGCTGTACAGGCCCTTTCTGCAAGGAGCTTTATTTGCTAATTGGGAGGCTGAATCACAGTGGAATCACTGAAGAACACAATGAAATTACGTGTTACCAAATCTACTTGGCCAAATTTTGATGTCCTCGGAAGCATTTTGGGAAAACTGAACCCTTCCTCAAGTCCTGAGTTTAGTTCTCTTTCAGTATATCTAAGTTCTTCTAGACCAGGGGTTCTGAACCTTTATTTGTTTCACAGACCCCTTTGACAGTCATGTGAAAACTGTGGATCCCTTACTAAGTTCACACTATACTGTGTATTATTTAATAAAATATATCACACCTGCACCAACACGTCCCCATGAGAATTATGTTTTTTTTTTTGAATTTCAATTCATGCTCATGGACTCCTTGTTAAGAACCCCTGTTCTAGACTATGGCGATTCCTTTAAAAATTTAGTACTATGTAGTTTAAATAACAGAAAGGGAAAAGGGGTTTTAACAATTGGCTACAAGGAAAAGTTGATGAGAGTTCAGACAACTTTCAGATATTGTCTCTGAGTGGATATTTCTAAGTAGAGATTATAGTTTGTCCTTTCTCTCTCTCATATGAATTGAACCAGTTGAAATCGGCTTAAGTTAACTGGGAGGCATTTTTAAGTTATATGAACTCCTCTGACAGACACCAGAATGGATCAGCAAACGAAATCCCAGAATCTGCCTTCCAGTTTAGGAGCCATAAAGCCATTCATCTAAGAGAAAAATTTACCAGAAAAAGAGGAAAATCTATTGAGATTACTTCTAGTCATAAGGGAACACCATTTGAGAGAAAATAAAGGAATTTGGAAGTATTTCATGAGCCTAGTAGGTAGGCTTTGAACTTGCTAGTGAGAATGGCTTGTGTAGGAATGCCTTATGTGGTGTAAAAGTCTTTATAAAAATTCATCTGAGTAGGTACTGTTTGTAAGGAATAGAAATGTGCTCCTGGCCCTGACTATCCAGTGTGGTGGGGGGTCAATACTTGGTAGAGGATTTATAGTTGACATTGTAAATTGTAGATAGCAAGAATATATACTAATTTCTAGGAAGAAGAGGGATTCCAGAGCGAAGTCTTAAAGTTGGAGCTGTGTTCATGGTGGTTGCCTCTGCTTTGTGTATTGAGTTTGCATATTGACCTTATTTGGAGTATGTGGTTATGTAACTAAGGTAACTAAGCCACCAGCTTTTTCTATCCAGTCTAATGTGGCAGTGTGTCCCTGCCAGTGCTCTTTCCTACCACAGGCTGGTTATTTCAGTGGGACTTAACTATATTATCTGAGAAGCTCTCTGTGACATTTGTTACTAGCGGAAATTAACTTGCAAAGGAGGATTTATAGTGGAAACCTTTGATTAAACAGATTCAGTTTGAGTCACATTTCTGAAGCTCTGCTAATTAGTTTTGGGTGGAAATACAGGCAGAAATCACATAGGTATTTAGACAGCTTGACTCTAGAGCCTACAGGTTTCTAGAGCGTTTGAAACGCTAATGTAATTAGGGATTATACTTTAGGAATGAAATGACATTTGAAATTTGCTATGTGTCCTTTAATAAATACATTTGTTATAATGGTTAAATGTCTGAAGGTATCCTGAGCTACTATCAAGAAGATGTGAACTGCAGTTAAATCATTTTTACTTCATACTTAGAAAGTTTAAATTTAATGTGTTTACTTGGTATTTCATTTACTTTTCAAAAAATGTGTAGTCTTGTGACAGTTACAAACTCAGATATTAAATAAAATTCTTTATATTTCCTTTGTTTCAATTTAAGTTGCATACCACTTTTTCCCTTTGTCCAAGCTACAGAAATAAGAATAAACACATACAAGGAAAGGGGAAAAAATGATTGCCTTATAATCTCTGTGGAATCCTGATTGACCTTAATGAGAATAAGATGCCAGTTTTTTAACATCTGGTTATCAAGGAATCCCCAATGGCATCTAGTCTGTGTTCCGGATATAGTTCTGTATTATATTGAAGATAGTGGTTGGTAAACCAGGGACTAATAAAATGAGTTATATATTTTTGGTTTTGTTTTAACTTGGGCATTTGGAAGTAGTGATTGTTTATTTTTGGTGTTCTAGAAGTTTTGGTTTTGTGTGTCCTGATTCCATACATTGTTGTCTGGGATACAGTCCATCAGTCCTGAAAGTTGATAAGAGTGAGCACCAATGTCACAAGACCTCAGCAGTCAGGTGTTGGCAGTGGTATGGCCAGTAGTAAATTTTATCACAAATGCACGTTGTAATTTTAAATGGAAAAACAGTAAAAATTGTTCATAAAAGGATATAACATATTGACTACTACATCATAAGAAAATAGAGAGTATTGGGTAGCAAAACTACAATGAAAAGAATTAGCGATAACTCAGCTTGGGTTATCATGATATCTATAGATATTGTTCCATACAACAGTGACTTTCACTAAATTCCAAAGTAAGAGGGAAATAAAGGAATTTGGAAATATTTCATGAGCCTGGTAGGTAGACTTTAAGTTTGCCTGTGCAGAACTTAATTAAGGACCATATAAATTCCATGTGTTGTTGGAGAAGAAAGAAAGACAAAGTCATATAAATGATTCTCCACTCTAGTTACCATAAATTCCTATAATACTACTGATTGAATGGCGAGGGAGCATGTTTTTCTCTTAACCAGTCTAGCCAGTGCACTTTGGTAGTTGATGAGGGTGGAGCAGAACTCCTTTTCTTTATTGAAAACTGTGCATTTTTATGCTAATTTTACATTTTTCCCTCTTCTGTTGATACAATGTTATCTGCATGTGGCTAGATCTCAGCTCCAGAACATGAAATAAGCTTCCCTGCGTTCTGCATTCTAATCTCTGTTCACAGAAATCCCATCTCCACACAAGTTTGTACATGACAGGTAATGAGTGGGAGGTGGGGAGTGGGTGGGTGGCTGTATGGTTTGCAGTGGTGTTGGTGGGGAGCTGAGCAGATGGTTGTGATAACCACGTGCTGTGAGATTCCCGTGGGAGTTGATGGTGGTGACAGGCGACTCACAATGTGCTATTTACAGTTTGGGTTTGCAGTCTTTCAGTGACATCTGAATGCTCTTTAGCAACTGCTTTCATTACTGCCTTTCGAGGAGCTGCTAATTGAAAATGAAATTGTGGGTGGGCTTTAAGGCAAGCACAGACAACTCTATAAGGTAAATGTACTTGAGAACTATTGGATGCCTCATGTCCCAATTTGTCATTCTTTTTCCAAGGAGGTAAAGCAGGAGGTGCATTTGACTGTTCAGTATGTACACATAAGGCAATCTAAATGTCACACCCTGCCCTAAAAGCCAACTGTATACTCAATGGTCTGGACATCAACCTAGAGTAATGCTTGGAGGTTTGAGTTACTGCTGAAGACTCACCTGTGTATGCCTTTGTATGATTCTCTTTAAATGTGTATAAATTTGTAAGGTTGTTATTTTAAATTTGCCAGCGTGTTGCAGTATTCTTTTATGTAGATCTTTCATTCTTCTTCTAGCTGTTCATATAGTTACTGTGCAGGAGATTGTAGTTATTTGATCTTTGAACTTTGGAACATTATATTCAAGTTTTTTCATGTAACTTTTCTTCCTGTAAGCATTTTCAATGATGCTACTCTGTTGAAGGCAGTTGGGGCATCCAGGCACAATGAGAGAAGGTGGTGGTAGATTTGATTGGACTTTGACAGTAGATGATATTCTTGATTCTTCAGGCTGTCCCCAGTCATAGGATTGTGATTTATAACTCATCTTTAGACCTCTTAGCTAAAACATCAGTAGCATTTCTGAAATGGTAACTTTCATAATGTTTATGTGTCCAATTGTTTTATTGCCCATCCTTAAAATAGCTTTGCACAGAGAAATCTTGTGCTGAACAAGGAATGACCTCCCTCTTGGAAGTGCTGTTAGCTCTCTTTTTAATTAAATGTGAAGATAAATATAATATTACTTCATTCTTTTTAGCTTTCCCTTAAACATTTCTGTGAATATTATCTGGGACAAAACCATGCTGAATTATATGCTTTGTTTAACAAGGAGTTCTGTTTGCTTATAGAGAGTCCCTGAGGCTCGGGCTGAGGGGACCTTCATGATGTACCCTTTTCTGTACTTAACCCTCAGTCCCATTAGACTTGCTTTGACACAGGAACCCAACTGTTTTAATCCATTTGAACTACTGCTGCATCCTAATGATGTTTAAAGTAACCTATTTTGGTATTCTGAAGGAATTCTGGAGCGTTGCGTATTGATACAAATGTTGATAATTTTATATCAAGCAGATTTAACAAAGTTTTTGCAGGAGCTCTAGGTCTTTTGACACCTAAAGGTGTGCCCTCCTCAGCACTCACAAATACACACACACACAGGAGAAGATACCAAAATGGTTCACAATCCCGGGTGAGCCCTGTCAGGGCCCACCTGATGTGTTTCAGGAGGCCTGATGAGCTCTGCTGTGTGGCCTGCTGAAACACGTCAACTGCATTCATTGATCACAGTTCTGCAGAAGCTGCCACTTCTCCCGTGTGCCTGCCTGCAGTGACGCTATTGTAATGGGTCATTCTGTAATCACTGTTTGCACTTGCGTTTGTTCAGGAAGCAATTGTGTCATACATCTTGACATCATATATTACAAAGCTGGACAAGTCCTAATTGCTGTTGATGATTCTGAGGGGATGACATTGGCTCTAATTAGATTGAGAAGCAATTAGCTGCATATTATGGGTAGGAAACATATAGAAAAATGTTTCTTAAAGGGTGGTTTTTGGATCGCCTACATCAGAACAACTCAGGGGCTGTTGTTAAAATGGGTAGTCCAGGACATCATCCTTGACTTACCCAGCCACAGTCCCTTGCGGGTGGGTTCAGGGTGTAGCAGCAAATTCCTTAGATGTCTCCAATGCAGGTCCATCAAGAGCGATACTTTTAAATTAACTAAATTCTCCTCCTCTATTATTTTTCTAAAAAGGGAAAGAGAATTACTATGTTGCTAAACTTGTGGCAAATCTTAAATTAAAAAATATTTTGTGTGAAATTAATTTTATCAAAAAACAGGACCATATTATTGTCATCAAGAAAGAAATATTTCTACCACATTATAGACATATTGCAAAAATGTTTTAAAATTATAGTCCCTTGTGGTAGGAGTTTACGAGAATGGCTCTGGTAGAATACTTTTGTTGTATTCTTCTCTCCTTAAGTTTTCCCTGTTCCCTCCAATAACACAGCTTTTTATAAATATGCTAACCTGAGTGTTTTCATTGTTCTTTGTCTCAGATTTTACTTAAGTCTCTCTTCCTTTCCATCTGTAGACAATGGTGTTCATCTCTTAAGGTTTATAAATTTTATGAATTCTCCAGATTACAAAAACTGATGGTGTGTGGTGGTAGTATTTGTGGACAGGCATGAATGAGATCTGAAAATATTGCCCATGTTAGAATCCGTGGTGTCTAAAGACATTGTTTTCTTCCTTACTAAGAAAGCTTCATTGTAAAATATTGTACTTGAATTTCTGGTTTTGGTTCCACCAATTCAAAAGGAAATATTTTCCTTTGCAAAACCAAATGCTAAAAACTCTCAGATGAGTTTTTGTTTAAGTAGCAAATCTACATACATGATTTAGCAATTGCTTGAGGTGTGTTAACAATAGGTAGCCTCCATTTTTAATACATTGCTATGAGACCTGAAATCCTTGCCCCTGAAGATGTGTGCAAAATGATCTATGGAACAGTTGTTAATGAAGTTATCACGTTGTATGAATATGAATGTTAATGACAATTTTAAAAAAATTCTATACTCAGATTGATCTAAAAAGCAATGGGGGTGATGAGAATAGCCTTTATCTTTCAGATGATGTGTAAAGCTATATAATGGACCCAGTGCCCAATTACTGGCAAACTGAATGGCACTTTTTGAAACCCACTTGCAGTAAATTATCATAACCTGCCTCCCTGTACTTAAATTCTAAAGCTGTTATATTAGTCAGCCAAAGGGGTGCTGGTACAAAGTACCAGAAATCTGTTGGCTTTTATAAAAGTTATTTATTTGGGGTAAAAGCTTACAGTTACAAGGCCCAAAAGAGTACAACTCAAGGGACCGTAAGAGGTACTTTCTCACCAAAGTCATCTGCCACGTGTTGAAGCAAGATGGTGGACAATCTCTGCCTGGTCTCTCCTTCCTTCTTCCTCTTAAGGCTCTGTGGGCTCAGCTTCTTCTTATCTCAGCTGTTGGCTGGCATAGGGCTTGTCTTTCAGGGCTTCCTATATCTGTCTGGCATAGGGCTCATTTCTTTCCAGGCCTTATAAGCTGCAAACTGACAGGCAAATGACTCCTCTCTCCCAGGATCAAAACTGACAAAGTTCTCTTTCTTTTCTTCTGTGTGTCTTCTTGAGTGAATGCCCATTTATATCAACCCACCATGGGGTGGGGTCTTAACCCTGAGTCACTCCCTACTGACTTAGTGGAATCAAAGTCCTAGTCTTAACAGGTAATTTAATCAAGACATGTGAGCTGAATCTAATGCATTCAAAGTGTGTCACACCCAGAGGAACAGACCAGTTTACAAACATAATCTCTCTTTTGGGGATTCATAAATAATCTCAAACTGCCACACTCCCCTCTGAATCCCCAAAAGACATTATAATATTTAAAAAAAAAAACAACAAAGAAACCATAAATCACTAAGAATGCTAAGTACAAAATCATATCACAATCAGTTTATAGAAATACAGTTTGTCTTGGGGCAAAATCTTCTCTGGCTGTAGACCTGTGAAACTTACAAAACAATTTATCTGCTTCCAATATACAAAGGGACAGACATAGGATAAACATTTGAATTACCACAAGGAGAATGTGAGAGGGAAACATGCCTCACTATCCCCAACAGTTCTGAAAACCTGCAGGGCATACTTGATTAGATTTCAAACTCTGAGAGTCATTCTTAAGATGATAGTTTCTTCTTGGGTCCTCATGGGGGCTCACCCTTTCCACAGGCTTGCCCAATGGCTGTTTTCTTGGTTCCACCCTTATCAAGCATCTGGGTGGTGACCGAGCTTCAGACCTCACCCTCCTAGAACACTGGGGTGATAGCCACACTTTCCCCAGTCTCTGGGGTAGAGTCTCAATCCTCTTAGTACAGTGAGGTGGAGGCAACATTCTCCCTAATTTCTGGCATACAGGCCCAATCTCCTCAGAACAGTGAGGTAGTGAACCGGCCGTCCCTAATCTATGGGGAACAGGTCCACCCCTCTCAGAGCACTGGGGTGTCGACCTCACTCTCTCCAACCTATGGGGAACAGGTCCACTCCTCTCAGAGCACTGGGGTAGAGACTTAACTCTCCCCAACCCTTAGGGAATGTGCTCCACCCTCTCTGTAGCCTGGGTCAGCAAAACTCTCCCTCAAGAGCAGGCTGGAACATTCACCCTCTTCAAATGCCAGGGTAAACTCACCCTCTCCATATACATGGGTGGGGTTCCTCTCTTGGCCCCAGGAGATGTCTTTTTTTTTAGAAAGGCAGACTGCCACATGCAGCGCCTCATTTGGATGTGTCTGGAGTCTTGGAATTTGACCACCCTACGCTCTCCCACAGATGGACCTTGAGAGCCTGCCTGGAGGCTCCAGCAGGGGAGCGCAGCCACTCTCACACCCTTGACCGAAGAACGGTCCTCCTGTAGTGGGGAAGGTCGTCCTCTTCGACTGAGCGCTCGGCTTCGGGAGGGATGCACATGGAGCGGTGAGGGAGGAAGGGGACACCCGCCTAGCCAGCCAGCCAGATCAGCCGAATCAACCCTGGCAATCAGTGGGTTGACAGATGTCGCAGCCAGATCGCC
>JAQZBX010088260.1:0-12769 GCA_029593785.1 Cabassous unicinctus | reverse complement strand
TCCATCTGAAGACTTCTTAAATGTACAGCTGCCAAATGGAATGCTCCCCATTTTAGGGGCTCTGCAGCCTTGACATCATCCATTTATCAGTGACCTGCTAACTTCACAATGAACCATATGAAGGCTCACACACTGAATGCCCCTCGCAGCAAAAGTCGGGGAGGGTGTGGGTGCATTAAAACCGTTTACCAACCCACTCTAACCTCCTCTCACCCTCCAGACAGTTCACGTCATCTTAAAATCCTCGCGGGCCACCTCTGCTGACCTTTTGAGGGGCAAGCCAAGTCAAATACTCATTAAAGCTCAATTATAAATATCTGCATGTGTGGAATACCCCTGCTGAGGAGTGCCGAGTTAAAACAGCCTGGTCAAACAATAAGCTCATAGTCTCAGACGCTGGGGGACAATTTTAGATATATTCACTTACTAGGCAGTTTTGTGGAAGTTTTGTTTTATTTGATTTAGAATTTCCCAATACTGTTGAACAGATAATGAAAGTGGGATTTTTATCTGAAGAGCTTCAGAGAAATAAAAGCTTTACCCATAATTGGCCATCATTAAATACTGGGTAAATGGAGTAATTCTATAAAGATCTTAGCACACATGTACCAAATGCTGCATTAAAGGTAGGAGAAAGTTTGCAATATATTATATATAAATGTTTGCTTTGGGGGAAGGCAAGGAGTGCTCTGATGAGATTTCACATCTAAAAGTCAAACTGAGAGAGCTTTGAAAAAAATGACAATCAGACTAACAGAATAAAAATGTTTCCCTATTTCCTCTCCCTGGGCTAGACAAAGAATCACTATTTCTCCCTGTCTCTCTAGTCCACTAGTCCACTCCCAAACAATGGTAAAAGGCCTGTTATCCAAGCAGCCAAGGATAAGGTAAGGCATTTGGGGAAAAATAACACAAACAATCCTGAAAGGATGATAGAGCCCACAGAGTGAGGGGAGACATTCCTCATCATTAAAAGCCTCACAGAGAATTGCTTTCGACACTCAACAAAATGCAAAGTGAAAAGCCACAGCTTCACCTGTGCACAAAATCATAGTACACCAATACCAAGAACGCTTCATGCATTCTTACAAGCCCCAAGGAAGACACAATGCAGCTGGGGACGGCCTAAAAAGGGAGACAAAGAAACCACCTCAGGAGAGCTTGAAATTTGGGAAGACGAAGGCTAAGTGTGCATATGACCAGTTTAAAGACATGAAAGTGAACTGGGTGACAACAGGCTTACTCCCCAAATTCGGCAATATTAAAAAGGACATCTTTTAATAAAGAAAACAAGGAGAAAACGAGAGCTCTCATTACCTCAAGGTGTGGCAAAGACTGACAAACACATGAAAAGGACAGACGCACCCTGCCCTTCTACAAACCTTCCCTTGAGGGAATAACGGGCGGTCACACTGAGCTGCCTTGACCGTAGGCGTCGTGGCCCAGGATGGAAACCCTCTCATTCTCTTCATTTCCTCTTTGGGGAAATGATTTTCTTTCAATTCCCATGTACCTGCCTTGACTCTGGAACTGGATGAGGTGGCTCACCCCTGAGGAGGTGGGCTGGCTACTAAAGCACAGCAGAGGAGGCTTCACGGTCACCATTGTTAGAGAATCACTGGCACTGTGAAAATTTGTGGTAAAAATCCTCTTTTGGATTATGAGCACAGGAAGAAGAATACCTTATAAATTACACCATTTCACCACATTACCTCATTTGATCTCTACTACAATCCTCTGCAGTAATTACTATTAGACGTGTATTTTTTTTTTAACTGATGGGAACATAAAAACTCAAATGTTAAGGGACTTGCCCTGGATTGTGGGATCAGGCAGCATGAAAGCCGGAACCAGGAGCAGAGCCTGAGTCGCTGAATTCTCAAGGGGCCATGCTTGGGAACACAGCTGGGTGTTTCAGGCCCAGAGGTATCTTAGGGAGGGGACAGGGAGTGAAGAGAGCATGCTGGCAGGTATGCTGTGCTGCACTCGGGGTCCTGCAGATCCTCTGCTCCAACCACCACCCACCATCTTCCAACCTCAGAGCTGATTTCCCACACTGATTTTCAAAGACAGAAACTGAGGAAATGGCTGTGGTAGCAAAGGAGTACTTTTCCAGCATTCTGTCCTAAACTGTCTGGTCTGGAAAATTCCAAAGTAGACGGAAAGGAGGAGTCCTCCCCGATACACATACTTGTTATACCCTCCTGATTAAAGGGGAGACAATAGATACACTTAATTCTTTAAAAAACACCTTATGGGTCCATTTTGGCCATTCCAGTTCTATTTTTTTTTTTTTTTTTAATTTATGCAGAACTTTCAAACATGCAGAAGAAAATATATATATATTTAAAAGTACTAGGTACTTACATATTGAAGGATTATAACCAGTGGGTTTGGCAGTATATTCATAACAGGCCTTAACCTTGAGGCTGTACAAAATCAAACACATATTTCTTAAAAGATGTATTATTACAATAGGAAAAAAACAACATGCTCCCCAGGTCTCAAATCCCCCCACAGCCCACTGATGAGTAAAATGTTATACATTCACTTGACTGCTCTTCCCTCTGCCCAGCTCTCTCTTATCTTCCCTGTGCCTCCTCAGGACAAAAGGGTCACCATAAAGCTGAGACGTGAAACTGAGGACCATGCGGACAGAGCAGAAATGCTCACCATATCCCACTAGGCGCCCCACAGGACGTTTTCTGGCGGAGATCAATTCTGCTAGGTGTTACTGTGATGGTTTTCTGAATATTAATCACAGGCCGGGATCTGAGGACAAAGGAATTTTAAAAAAAGACAAAGAAAAAGCTCAGGTTTATGTAAGGTGAATTCCATGCTAGATGACATTCTTAACATCTTAAAAACCACAGGAAAAAATGTTTGCACATGTAGTTATTTTCCCCGTTGCTGAAGAAAATAACTGTGAATAAATATAACTAACAATCTGATTATAAAATACTTTAAATTTTAAGATCCATAAAAATTATTAAATTCTTTATCATTTTAATACTATGTTTTTTGTTCTTCTTAGTAGAGAAGTTGTAGGTTTACAGAAAAATCATTCATAAAATATGGAGTTTCCATATACCACTCTATTAACACCTTTCATTTGTGTGGTATATTTGTTACAATTCATGAAAAACATTTTTATAATTGTACTATTAATTATAGTCCAGGAGTTACAATAGGAGTCACTGTTTGTGTTGTACAGTCCTATGCTTTTAAAAAAATTTTTATTTTAGTAACATATATACACCCTAAAATTTCCTCTTTTAACCACATATATAATTCAGTGCTGTTAATTATGTTAACAATGTTGTGCTACCATCACCACCATCCATTACCAAAACTTTTCCATCATCCCAAATAATACTATGGGATTATTACTGGCTCAGCTGCCTCATGTTTAATGGACTTTATTTACTAACCATCCTGAAGTACTTGCATGATTTAGAAGGGAAAATATCCAGGACTGAAGTTGGAAAGATTTGAGTACCAGGCCCTGTTCTTTCAGGAGACTAGTCTTTAAAGCGCAAACAAGTCACCCTGACAAACTGGGCCTAGTTTCCTCATTTTCAAAACAAAGGAGATGGTTCCCCTGTTGTTATTATATTAAATTTTAAGATTTCAAAATTTTATTTTTGACCTATGTATGAGGAAAGAAGGAAAAAGTTTATAGGGTTCATTGTCAACCAACATTTGAGGACATTACAGTGAGGATCAGGTATACCCAGAGGCAAATATTTAACTGACTATAGTTAGGTCATCTACTGGGAAAAACTTGGTAAGCAAATTCTGGACAGGCAGTCAAGTTTCTTCATCCTTGAGGATTATTCCTCCAACGAGAACTAGAACTTCAAATGGAAACTTTGCTAAAAATACTTGACTACCATTCACTCTTCTAAATTTTAAAAACGTTGAATTGTTTTAAGGGCAATTCCTACATGAACAGAGAGAAACACACATATAAAAGCAGTGTTGGAGAACCACCAGTCATTACAGAGTCTGAATACTCTAAGTTAGGAAAGCACAGAGTGCCACACCACCCCAGTGGAGCAGCTGAGAAGGTCAACATTGGCAAAGACCATTAAGAACACAAACCAAGGTTGATAGTCAACATTTTCCTGAGCGCTCTTTCCAAATCACTATACATGTTCATATATTTGGTTAGTTGAACAGTTTATTTCTTTTTCCTTTGACCTCACCAGTATCTCAGACACATTCTTTTCTACTTATTTTCACTTCTCTTACTTTTGTTATCTGTAACCTCTTATTTTTCATGTGAAATAGCCTTCATAGATCATGCCATTTAACCAGAAAATGATTTTTCTTACATGCATTTCTAGCATGACTGGCATGACAGAAAACAGTATTCTCTTAAAACATGCCTTGGGGTTGGTTCCTTATGCCAAGGGTTTTGTTTGGGATTATATTTTAGATATTGTGGTCATGTCTATACCTGGCACTCTTCTGGAAGTCCATACTGCAACGACGGTGCCAAGAACACACTTGGCATACAGCTTTTTAGGGTTTCACTGTCCATTATTACCCTTTTTATTTAACAAAATTCTTTAAGATATAAAAATGACAGGTTCTGAGGGGAAAGAGAGGGAAGAACAGGTGTAACATGGGGCATTTTGGGGACACTGAATTGTTCTGCATGACATTGCAATGACAGATATAGGCCATTATACATTTTGTCAAAATCCTTAAAACTGTACAAAGTGTAAACCATAATATAAACTATAGACTGTGGTTAGTAGCAATGCTTCAATATGTGTTCATTGATTGAAACAAATATACCACATAATTAAAGATACTGTTAATAGGGAAAAGTGTGGGAAGGGGAGGGATGAGGTATATGGGAATCCCTTTTATTTTTGATGTAACATTTATGTAATCTAAGGCTTCTTTAAAAATAAAAAAAAATTTTTTTTTTATTTAAAAATGACTGTAAAGCCAAATAGTTTTTTAAAAAGCCAACCAAATAGTTCATTCTCACTAGCAATCAAAGAAATGCAAATTAAAATCAAAAGATGTGATTATATATCACATTGGCTAAAACAACCTAGATTAACCATGCTCAATGCTGGTGAGGGTATGAGAAAATAGACCCTTTCACAGATTGTTGGCATGAATAGAAATTGTTACAACTTCTAACAGTAAATGTGCCAACCTTTATCCCAGGAATTTACATTTCTAGGAATTTTTCTTAAAGGAAAATGTCTTTACACAATATATCATAGCACACTGTCTATAATCACTAAAGATCAGAGACAATCTAAAATGTCCATCAAGTGAAGATTGATCAAATACATACAATGGGATAACATTAAGATGTTAAAAAGAATAAGAGTGGTGTATCTCCACTGACAGGGAGAGATACACAGAGGAGATAAATATTTTTTAAAAACCAGATTAGAAAATAGCAGTTCTAGTATAGCTTTTTGATGATATCAAAAATGTAGAGGGATTCAAAATGGTTAAAAATTGTTCTGTGGAAGATGGGCATAGTGGGAACTTGCCTTTTTTACAATTCAGTATTATTAGCTTTTTAAGAAAATAAAATAATAATTTAATAAATAAAATACAGAAAGTAGAAAAATTTTTAAAAATTTGAAAAAAAATTTTTTTATACACTGTGTCTTTCATCACTGTAAGATCTGTTATCTTGTATGTACAGTGACAATTTCTTCCATATATTCCCCCAGTGTCTTATTTTTTTTCATTTTATCTTCAAAGAAGCTTTAGGTTACAGAAAAGTCACAAAGAAAATAGAGGGGATTCCCATATACCCAACACCTTCCCCCTCCTTCCACTCTCCCCTATTAATAACATTTTACATGTGGATGGTACATTTGTTACAAATGATGTACAAATACTGAAGCACTGCTACTAACCATGGTCAATGGTTTACATTATGGTTTACATTTTGCACCATACACTTTTATAGGTTTTGACGAAATTTAAAATGGCCTGTATCCATTATAGCAAGATCACGCAGAACAATTCTAATGCCCTATGTTCCATCTATTCTCAAGAATGTGCTACTTTTAAAGTAAAAAATAATTTTAGTGGTTAATTCTAGCAGTTATGAAATCACTGGGAAAAAGGGACTCAAACATAGCTGAAGGATATGCCAACTCTTGCAGCCTTTCTGGGGGCCATTTTGGTGAACCTGAATCAAAACTGCCCCTTCCAATCAGCAATTTCACTTTTGGGGATTTATCGTAAGGAAATAATCAAGGACATTAACAAAAGTAATGTTTACCACAGCTTTGTAAATCATGGCAAACAAAACAAAACAAAACAAAACATGATGGAAAGCAATATAAATGTCCAATAAACATGTGGCAGTTGGTTAAATAAACTATGACACAGCCATGTGATGCTGAAGAGCCATTAACTTCATGTTAGGAAAGTACTCAAGGTATGGGAAAAAGCCCACTATGCAATACAAACTGACAAAAGCAGATTATAAACCAATATGTACCTGTTCATATCAATTTTGTTAAATATACTTGTACATTCACAGAAAATAAAAGACTAAAAGGATATAAATCAAAATTTCGGAGTTTAATAAAGGATGGTGAATTATAAAGGATTTTAATTTTCTTTATGTTCTTAGAGCTGTCAATTTTTTTATGTAAACATATTTGGTTTTTATCATCAAAATAAAGGCCTTTAAAAAATATTTCTGAAGTAGGAATTTTCACTAATTCTCTCTCTCAATTATTTCAAAATTAGCATGGTTCGACAAAATAGGGTTTTATTAAGTTGTTACACTACCTTCAAAAGAAAACTTCAAAATTCACACAAGTCTTTGTCTTTGAAGTATAGGTATTACATTTCAGTTATTTAGATCTAATATGTCAAAATTTCAGTGTAACATGATTATTAAACATGCTAAACTCGAGTCAGAGATAAACACCTGAAAACAGTTACTGAATCTGAAAGGGAGCCAACAGCAACATCAGGGTAGGAATTTCTATCAAGGTCCATATTTCCAGCAATTGAATATCCAAAATAAGGTGAGGTGCCCTCAAGAACCTGAAAATAATAGGACATAAGAATGGACATTGGGCCACCAAAATGAACTTCTTATCTAGCCTCTGAAAAAGACATATTTCTTTTGAAGTTTGAGTTCACTTATAGGTTATAATAAATTCTAAATAAATAAATAGATACACATGATCCAAAACTTCATATATTTTATACAAGTTATCTGACTTATATAGTATCTCAAAAGACAAAAGAGAATTTTTGATGAGCTTGATTACTATATTAAGTCAAATAGGGTATTTCAAACCAAACCTCTCTACCTGCCCTCCGAAAGTCTTATTTTTCTCAAAAGCAAAATTTAAATTCTGGTGCCTGAATTCTCCACATAATTACAATCATCTATTTAATTTTCCCAGTTTCAACTCTTTTAGTATGCTACCTACCCTTCTATCTCTTTGTGCTGTCAGAAGAACAATTTTTTTGCTTTGGATTACTCTGATTTCTAACATATGTAAGAAATTTCACAACTAAAATAAACAGGTAATTGCATTTGTATCTATTTCCAAGGTATCTTCTAGTAATACATTAAAAAAAACAAAATTCATACTACTGTGGATTTGTAAAAAAAAAAAACATGATTAGTGTGAAAGAAAAGTCACTTACACCTAAATATCCTATTATAAGGCAAAAAGCTGAGACCCCTTACTGTAGAAATCCAAGTTATTTCATTACCTGTGTTGGTTTGATATTTATTCCATTTGCTGATCCATGATAGATAAAAACTTTCCCCATATCATCATAGGGAGCTCCAACTGCAATATCTGCGGACAAAGTCACATTTTGACAAACATTACCTTTTTTTTTTAATGAATTTTTAAAAAAGATTTAGTTATTTTACTTATTTTATTTTTAATTTATCACCCCCTTCCCCAGATGGTTCTCTTTGTCTCTCTGCTCATTGTTTGCTTGCCTCCTCCAGGAGGCACTGGGAACGGAACCTGGGACTTCCCACATGGGAGGCGAATGCCCAATGGCCTGGGCCATATCCGCTCCCCGTGGGCTGTGGCATCTGCTGGCCTGTGGCATGTTTGTTTAGGCATCTGCTCGTTGTGGCGGGCTACGGTATCTGCTCATTGCATGTGGGGTGCGGGCGTCTAGCTGTCCTTGTGGCAGGGTGCAGGCGTCTAGCTCTTGTTGCGGTGTCTAGCTCTCGTTGTGGCAGGTGCAGGCATCTGCTTGTCTTCTTTAGGAGGCATCAGGACCCGAACCCAGGACCTCCCATGTGGTAGGTGGGTGCCTAACTGGTTGAGCCACATCCGTTTCCCCAAACATTACATTTTTAAAACATCCCAACACAATGTTATTTAAGGTGCCATAAACACTCATTATTTTAAAGAATCAAATTATCTATAAGTCATCACCAGATTTCACATAGATGTGAAATCTATTATCTACCTGGGTAGCCATCTTGATTAATATCGCCAATATTTTTTACTGCAATACCAAACATAGAATCTTTGGTTCCATTAAGACGAATCGGCTTGACATTTTTCCACCTGCCTTGCTGGTTAATGTAGACATACACTGCACCTCCAACTTCTCCATCTCTATCAAAATACTGTGGGGCTCCAATAACTATATCTTGCCACCTAAAGACATAATTAGGGGAATACATGTGAGTCATCAGCTAAAATACCAGCAAGCTTAGGGACAATAGCATCAGCCCGGGTATGAAGGACACAAAGAGACATTATAGAAAGGACTTCAAATCTAGGACTTATGCCTTATCAATTAAAACCTGAAAAAAACAAGGCAGCCTGTAATAAATGCCCAAAGAAAAATATTTAGGGTAAGAACTTAAGAGTTATTTCCCCAAGTTAGAATCCGAGTGCAGCAGGACTCCCAGTAATGATCATCACCCCACCCCACCCAACCTGTAACCAACAGCCATAGATGTGTGTGTTGACCTTGTCGCCAATCCCTACTTTCAACAGGACATTCTGGGTGTTGTGACATGCTTAAGAAACCACAGAACAGAACTGTGTATGAATCACTGTTTTGGATTAATTTTTTTCAAATTTTAATTCTTATGGACCCATGATCCTAAGACATGGGTAAAAACAGAAAATTGACAATGTAACCCTACTCCTTGGTGAGAGTAAAGAATATCATGAAGATGTGATAGGACGGTAAGAATCTGGGAGCAAAAATATTCTTTGAATCAACTAACCTGAAAAAAAGGGCTCTTCTCAAGACCTACAGAAGCCAGTCAAAGAAGCAATGAATGCAGTATGAAAGAACCCAGGATGCTCTCACCCATCTTTGTTGAGGTCCACCACTGCCACATCATAGCCAAATGAAGAGGCCAGACCTTCCCCATCAAATATGTGCTCAGGGAGAAGATGTGCAGACTTCATGTCTCTTTTTAGCAAGACCACAGCTCCACTGTGATTAGCTCTCGGAGCACCAGATACAAAAGTGATGTCGTCTTTAGAAATAATACCTTTCCCTGAATCCAAAGAAAATCCTAGGAAAACAAAATACAGTCTCTCACATCAATCCTGTTTTCCGATATTGGCAACTCCATAATTACCTTTTCCCCTTGCTTCCCACCTCTTTCCAGGGCCCTCTCACCAGCTATCATATTTATAATAAAAAAGAGTTATATAGCTAAGAGATATGATACAAGTACAAAGTAGTAAGGCTATTACACTGCTTTCTATGGATATTAAGAATTTTTTTAAAAATGCATCTATGCTATTTTGCATTTGGGTTACTTGAATCACGAAGCATTCATTCATCTTAAGAGTCAGTTCAAACCCCATTTTAATAAACTTAAACACAAACCAACTTGCAGTTGAGTTCATGTTACAGGGTTCTGTTATATATAATGATTAGCATTTGATACATGAATAACTTTCATATTTATCCATATCTTTGGTAATCAGGGAAGATCAAATGCTAGCATTGTTAATATAACTGACAGCATGTCATTATTTTGGACTAACTTAATTCTCAGACACAAACATGCAAACAAAACCATGGTTGATGATACATAGTATTTGAGAACTTAGTATAAACAATAGAGGTGAGTAAGTTGTCATTGATGTCAATTACATCATTGTTCAGAGAGGAAAACCATCAATACACCTAATCATAGAGCTTCAGGTAGGATGGCAGATTACAAATACTAAGATTTGCTGGAGATCAAATATAAATGTCCACATCAAAACCATTCAAAGTGAACATTTCTTCCCATATAAAGGTGAGGCAGTTGCAGAATACTGTAAGCTCACCCTTTTGACTGGGCTTGTTTTACGACAAGTTTCACCACTACTGTTGCAATCCTCAAATTGTGAAGTGATTGAAAAACACAATGAGCCACAAGTTTAGAACAGAGTGATACCATCCAAGCCAGCTCGGAAAACCATCTGGCATCAGAGCCTTGACCAGGGCATGCATCTGTGTGTGTGTGTCACTTGACATGAAATAGAAAATAAAAAGATTTATGCTCTGTATGGATAAAAAAATGT
This sequence comes from Cabassous unicinctus, assembly GCA_029593785.1. NCBI lineage: Eukaryota > Metazoa > Chordata > Mammalia > Cingulata > Chlamyphoridae > Cabassous > Cabassous unicinctus. The sequence continues at coordinate 2,231 of JAQZBX010088260.1, read as the reverse complement.
TTTAAATGACCATGACCAAGACAATTTATTTGTCATCTCTGAGGTCACAAACCTAGGTAGCTATTCGTCATCACATCAGGGGATGTGCCAGGCCGCTCCCTGGGAGGCTGTGTTTTATAAATAAACTGATCGGGATCTGTATAGGAAACGCTGGTCAAAAACAGCAGGCCTGGACACACGCACGGGATGGAAGAGATTGAAGAAAAAACAGTCATGCTTGGTAAGAGGCAGGCCAGCGGCTGCAGTCCTCGCGGGGTGAGGGGCCACCACTGCACCCAGCAAGCTGCGCTCTTTGACGGCTTCTGAAACCTCAAGCACATCGCTTTAGTCCTAAGAATCACTGATCGCTTGAAATGACAGATTCATGGCCATCAGGGACAACCAACATGTACCTTTTTTTTTTTTTTCAGGCATCCACTTTTGAGGTAATCCATTCTAAAGTGGCAAATGTATTTGATAAAAATGTTTAATGTTTTAACAGCAACAATGATTCTAATGGGCAGCTACCTTACACATCAAAGTGTTGGTTTCTTGACCAGAGCAATTAAAATTAAATACATCTCATCATAAATAATCTCTACATAATGTATTTGAAGAGAGAGGTTGTCTGCTAAAATATATTCAAATAAAATTTTGGCTTGTTGATAATATTTACCTTGAAAAGGATTTTTACCTTGAAAAAACATCTTTAATAACTGAGACAGCCAATTGTTTACCCGAGAGCTCCTGTCCTGAGAGGCCCCTGATCTGCCATTCACACAACCAGCTGTGTGCCTCCCTGCTCCCACCGTTTTCATGAGTTTTTCTTTCCTTGGCTGGGGGATAATTAAATCTGTGACTTTGGACTAGGAAATTAATCTCTCTTGAGTCACAGTTTTTCTCATCAGCAAGAGGGACAAAATAATACTTATTTTATAGTCTTATTGTGGAGATTAAATGAGATAAGGTGTGTAAATCACTGAGTGTAGTACCTGACTTATAGCATACAGTAGGTGCTAAAGAAATGCTAAGTATTATTTTTCTCTTCCTTCTTTTATACCGTCACATTAAGTTTTTTTGGGGGGGAGGAGGGGGGTGAAAAGTTTTACATGTGGTTTTTTTATTTTTAATTTTTGACAATACTATTGATAATACATATGTACACAATTAGAACTGCTCAGAGTATGTTTACAAATGCACTGCTTAGAATTATTTATATCATACATTTTTCCTTTTCTACCTTCCAGTGTTATAGTAATATCTCTGAGCATATGAATACTTTTCTCCTCATCTCTTTTTAAAATAGGTTACTAGTTAGGTTTAGGAGATTTTTACCTCCAAGAAATGCACAGTAATTATTCTTTATGTCAGCTCATACCAAGTATTAAAGCCTTTAAAAGCCTTTGTGTAATTACCATAATGCACATGAATAATTTAGGACGCCCATTAGTAATGCAAACAAGCCTTAGGAGTTGAGGAATTGGCACTTAGACACAATCTGGGTGTCCTCAAAGCTGCTTTAGCAGTCATGCCCAGCCTCAGCCAGAAGGCCCCCATGCCACCTGCCAAGGGCCCTGTGACACGGGGGCCCCAATGCAGAAGCAGGGCCAACCCTTGGGAAAGGCAATCACAGAGGAAGGACCCAGAGGTCTTGACCTTCCACTGCAGTTACTTTATGAATGTGGCTCTTAAGAGGGCTTCTAGAAGGAGGCAGTGAAGGGAAGGTAGCTCTTTACTGAGGACATCCATGCATTTTTTTTTTTCATGGCTGCATGAGTGACCTGTTTCAGGTTAGAGGGGCCACCATTAGCTCAGGAGTCAGGCGTTCAAGCAGGAGGAGGGAGGATTTTAGGAGATGACACATTTCTTCCCCGCTTAAGGGAACCCAGGTTAGAAGGGAAGGATCCCAAGCATCAGTCAGGTTACTTTGGTATCACCAAGGTTTAAATCAAATTCCTGCAAAGGCTGCCGGAGGCCCCTGGCTCCACCCGGCCTGGTCTCAGCCTGAGAAACCCAGGGTCCTGCAGACACTGGGAGGGGCATCCACAGAGGTGTGTGAGAAGGCAGCTGTGCCAACTACGCTCGTTCCTACCTAGGTAACTGTTAGCAGGAACAGGAACGAGACTTTCGTCATGGTCAGTCTCTCCACCAACTTCAAAAGGCCCATCTTCAAAGATGTTCATGTCAAAAAAAGTGTTATTCTTTTGTTCTACACGAACAATCCCTAAAGAAATGAAATGGTAAAAACAACA
>JAQZBX010088259.1:0-12773 GCA_029593785.1 Cabassous unicinctus | reverse complement strand
CCATCCCTCCATCCCTCCGTCCCCCCATCCCTCCATCCCTCCATCCCCCATCCCTCCATCCCTCCATCCCTCCATCCCTGAGCACTTGGGATCTTTTTGAGGCACGTTGCTGGGGGCCAACATCTCAAGTGTACCTGCCTCTGCTCTTGACCCCTTCCCCACTTCCAGACTATTCTCAACCCAGCAGCTAGAGCTATCCTCCAAAAGTGTCAGGCATGCCCCCTCTGCTCAGTGCCCCAGTGGCTTCCTCTTCCCTGATCTACACTGCTGGCCTTGCTAAGACTGCTAGAGCCCCGTGATCAGGCCCCACTTCAAGCACATCCCTTGGCTCTCTTCCACCCTCACTCTCCCTTCCCAGGGCTTCTGGACTTCCCTGGGGAATGTCTGCCCTCAGATTGCCACATAGCTCTCTGCCTCACCTTCTCCAGGTCTTTGCTCACAAGCCACCTTTGCCTTTTTCCTGCTTTATTATTCCCCAAGTGTTTATCAATATCCATGTCTGTTGCTTTTACGTTTAAATTTCTCATCTGCCTCCCCTGCTAGAACATAAGCTCCCTGAAGGCAGAGTTTTTTCACTGTTTTTTTCCATGTTGTATACTCCGTCCATAGTAGATGCTCAATAGATATTTGTGGATTAAATGAGGGAGTATCAGGTTCTTTAAATCTGAATTCCAACCTAACTCCTCAGCTTCCTCTTGATTCTCACCCACCTCATGTTCTAGTCACATTGGCTGTTTGCTATTCCCCAAACACAAACAAACCCAAGCCTCTGCACTTTTGTGAAGACAAACTGCTTTGCTGCTTGGTGAACTCCTATTCATCCTTCAAAACCCATCTCCTTTCCAAAGCAGTCTTTAACTTTTTCATCCTAGGCCATTTGTCTTTTCCTCTCTTGTGTACTTCTAAAGCAGTTTGTGCTTTCTTCTACTGGGAAAGCTTGCTGTTCAGTTCAATTTAGCTTTTTTTAAACCATATCTCTTTCCCTGACCAGATTGTTATGTCTATCTTACTTTTCAGTTTCCTGCATCATCTAGCAGATGTATAGCATATAGTAGATGCTTAGAAACAGTGAACAAATGAATGAATGGATGAAGGCCAGGGTCTTGTCTTATTCAAGTTGGATTCTCAATCATGTAGTACTGTTTCTGGCACATAGTAGGTGTGCAGGAAAGCCTCCTGTCGGTAAGGAGAAAGTGTTGGTCACTGCAGTTCCCAGTTCTTAGAATGGCATCTGGCATGTAGTAGGAGCGCAGTAAATGCTTGCTGAATGGATCAACAGTGAGGATATATTTCCACCTCTCTGCAAGGCCTGCCAAGGCTTGGAGGAGGCTCATGGTGCCCTCCAGCCCCACTCACGCATGTGTCCATATGAATCAGAACGTGCTCAACATGGAAAGAGAGGGAGGCGCTCAAAAGGGCACGAATCAGCCCGTTCCTTGGCTTTTCTCAGACAAGGTGGCTCAAAATGTCCTCCAGTCGGGTCGGGCTGCGGCCTGGTCTTCACAGACAGGGCAAAGGCGGGATCTGCAAACTGAGGGCTGTGGGTGACCGTCCTCCAGCCAGGAGTCAGGGGCCGGCAGAGAGCTCTGTTACCAAGAGAAGGTCCATCCTCTCTCGGCGCGTGCGCCCCGGCTCTGTGGGGTGCTGCCTGGGGCTGGGGGAGCACCGCCGTCCCCGCTCACCCCGCTGGCCTCTCCCCGCCACTTCACCCACTCTCGAGGGCCAGAGGGGTATGCCGAGCCCCGGCCCAGAACGTGTGCTCTTGGGACCGTGGGGAGGTTTCTGCCGTCAGTGGCGTGGATTCCGTCACCGAACTGGGTGGGTGTCATTGAACCAGCACCTTTGGCCATGACTGGAAGGGGCCGGGGGCCGGGCCGGGGGCCGGCACTTTGCAGGCTCCTGAGCCCTTTGGCTGCTCACCACACCAAACCAAAGAAGAGCCCCTCAGGGCACCCAGTTACATGTGTATCTCAGACCAACAATGAATACTTTTTTTAAAGTGTAAGTGTGCCCAAATACTGTGGCTACTTTGTGTTTACCTAGGAGGAAACCGAGGCACACGGAGGTTAGCCCCTTGTCCCAGCAGAGCCGGGGCACAAAGCCACGCAGCCTTGTTCTAGAACCGCCAGCTCGGCTACCGCTTGCTGCTTTGCCTCCAGTGCTTTGAGCCCAGAAGCCCATGTGTTATCAAAGTGGGTCGCTTCCCACCCAGGGCTGGATGAGTCCCCAACCTGCTTCACCAGCGCCTCGGCTTGGCCTTCCAACTTTCTACCACCCAACGGCAACTGCATATTTGACAGTTTTCTGGCCATTCAGTTTCTGAATCCTTTACCTATGTTTGAGAAATCCTCTCCTTCTTAGGTAGAATATATTTTTGGCTGCTGTCACAAAGACTAAATTAACAGTGGTTTAAATAAGGTAGAAACTTATTTCTCTCTCCTTTAACAGTAAGACAATGAAATGTGGCCCTGTAGGGGCTCAGGCACCTGGTTTCTTATTGCTCTGCTCTCCTCAACAACTGAGTTCCAACTCTTAGCCTAAGATGGCTGCTCCAGCTCCCACTATCACATCTGCATTCCAGACAATAATAAGGAGAGAAGGGGAAATGGCAGGCACCCCACCTCCATGAACTGTTTCACATCCATTGGCCAGCACGTGGTGGTATGGCCACATATAAAAAGAAAGGAGGAAGGAAAATCTAGCCTTTTCCCTCAGCCACTGTGAGCGGGAGAACACTGGCTCCCAAGGGCGTCCACATCCGAATCCTAGAGCCCTGAGGATTTATTACGTGACGTGGCAAAGGGTTTGCAGATCTAAGCGAAGGATCTTGGGTGGGAAGCTCAGCCTGGAATATCCCGCTGGGCCCCCTGTCAGCACAAGGGCCCATCTAAGAGGGAGGCAGGAGGGTCGGGGCAGAGAAGGAGGCAGGGCGACGGAAGCCGAGGTGGGAGAGGGGAGAAGATGGGGGGCCACGAGCCCAGGGCGGAGGGCGGCCTCCGGCATACAGGGAAGGCAAGGAGAGAGCCTCCCCAGGGCCTCCGGAGGGAACGCACCCCTGCCGGCCGCTCTAGGCGTCTGACCTCCAGAACGGATGATAGACTTGTGCTGCCAGACGCCGCTAGTGTGGCAGCTGCGGCAGGAAACGAAGGCAGTGACCGTGTGTCCAAACAATGCTTCGCGAACCCGCTGACCACAGGCAGGAGGGGGCGAGTGCCGAGGGGCAGCTCGGGCACTGCCACACCCACCTGAGGAAACCTGGCCGGAGTCACGGCCACTCGTGACAGGTGCTCCCTCGCAACAGTGGCATGAGCACGGCTGAGGCGCCGGGAAGGAAGCGCCACCACTCCCGCCGATGCCTCTGGAGCTGCAGAACCCAAGCGGCAGGGACCTCAGGGATGTGCTTTGGGGGTGGGTGGTGGTGGCGGCAGCAGCAGCGTTTCCGGCGGAGCTAGGGGCAGCAGGGCAGTGTGGTGCCAGCATCCAGCGCAGGTAGTGGCCGTGGGGTGGGCTGTGACCCGAAGTTTGGTGGCAGCAGCAGTGGTCTATCAGGCCCCCGTTTGGAAGCAGATGGCACCTGGTCGGGGGGAGGGAGTGCCATCCAGGAGCCGTTTATGAGGTTGGGGGCAGGACCTGGGGACAGAGAGTGGCGTGGAGAAGGCCAGCAGGCAGGAGGGAGAAATCAAACCACAGCCTCCCAGGAGAGGGAGTTCGGGACCAAATGCCCCGTCCTCCCTCCTCTGCCTCCATCCACCTGCAGGTGCCTCCCCCGCACCCCGCCGAGCCCACTGGCAGCCAGAGGGCGAGGAAGCCACTGGTGCAGCCATCGCCGCCCCCTCCAGGCACAGAGCAGGTGGGGAGGGCTCAGTGTCCAACACAACTGCCCTCTGCGTGAGGCTTGTCTGGGTGTTCACGCCCGCTGACCTCCTTGGCGGCCCCTTCCTAAGCCTTGGCCTATGGCAGGGGGTCTTAACCAGGGGTCCATGGACCCGAATGATTTCATGGGTTCCGTGAGCTTGAATTGAAAAATAAAAAAAAAACATTGTTCTTGTGGGGATGTGTTGGTGCGACTGTGACATGTTTACTAAATAATACGCAGCACAGTGTGGACTTAGTAAGGGTCCGTGGTTTTCACCTGACCGGCACGGGGTCCGTGGGACAAAACGGGCTAAGAACGCCTGGTCCCTGGCATCCTACAGCAGCGCCCCGAGCTCGCCGATCTCCCCTGGAGAGCAGGCTCGTCTGTTCCAGCCAGCCACGGCCAGGTCTGCTGCTGAAGGCCACGAGGCTGACCTGCGGCCCGCGGCCCGCGGCCCGGGCCTGCCTCATTTGGCCAGGTGGACGCCTGCTTCTCTTCCAAGGCTCTAGCGTGGCCGCTCCCGGAAGCCCCCCTGGCACTCACTCCCCTCCTCCCTTCAGAGAGCTGACGGCTTCTTTCCCAGAGTTTCCTGGGCATTTTCTCTGTTCTTTCTCCACGTTTGCCGGGGACGTGATCTCCACGAAGGCAGAGCATCTTGTCTCTTTCGTTCACTGTTGTATCCCCAGCACCCAAAAATGGTGCCCAGCACATAGTAGGTCCTCAGTAGATGTTTGTCAAGTGAGCGAATGGCAGGCTGGACCGCGTGTGCCCCCACCCTACCCCAGCACGGGCACCAGGTGGCTTTACCGGCTCAGCGCAGGCTTGGGAAATGACATTGCTGCTGGGTCCAGCGGTGAAATTTCCTGTGACTCAGTAAATCACTTTAACTAATGAAGGAAGGACAATCCCAGAGGAACAGAAGTTTCAACCATGCAGATTATTTCTGAGGTTTTGAAAAGTGACTCTTCAAAGAAGTGGGTCCCTGGAGGCTGCTGGCTCTCTGAGGCTCGCTTTCCACTCTCTTAAGTAGCTCGTTTTGGCCTTGAGACAAGATTCACTTGGTGGTTTTTAAATAAGCACTGTTTTTGTATTACAAAAGTAAAATTTAGGAAATGTACAGAAGGAGAGGAATCAAGAAAAAAATAGCCCATCACCCAAACACAACCAGATAGTCGATATGCTGTCGTGTTTCTTTCCCGTCTTTTTACATAGCTGTCTTTTGTGTGATGTAAACAGATTTGAATGTGATTTAAATGTAAATTTAAATGTGATTTAAATTTTGTTAATCCACTTGGATTAAACAAAAACCCATATCCGAAGTATTCTCCGGTTTCCTCGCAGTGTAAAACTCCAGACCCCTGGGCGGGGAGTGGGGTCCGGGAGACCTTGGGTGGGCCTGGAGGGAGAGGAGACAGGGCGGAGCTTGGCCCTGGTGGGAGAGACCCCGCCAGCTCGCCAGCGTGAGGCCGAGAGGGCAGCGGGCATTGAGCAAGCCCTCCCCTCCGGGGCTCGAGGGGCCACGTGGACGTCGCTCTGGAAATGGAGTGTACAATGCGGAAAAGCCCCCATGGCCAGAAAGCCCGTTTCCTGGCCCTGATCCTGGCTCGCGTCCAGCCTGCACTTTTGCAGTTACCCCCCTCTGGACCCGGGGTGGGAAACCATGGCCGTTTCCCACCGAGCGAGCCGGCTCCCAGTCGGCAGGGATCCGGGACCAGGCGTCCCTGCTTGGGAAGGGAAGTGACACATCCTCAGGGCCCAGGAGCGCCGGGCGGCTTTGTGGCGGCCGCTGATGTCACTTCACAGAAGGAGCTCGCGGGCTGAAGGGCTGCTTTGTTTTTCAGACTGTGTCTCTGAAATTGGCTTTTCTTTTCTTTTTTTTTTTCATTCTGATTTTATCCGAGGGCAGACGTTCCAAACCCAAAACCTCTAATCCAGGCTTGCTTGGAGGCCCCTTCCCCGGGCGTGGTGCTGGCGCCCGGAGCTGGGTGCTGGCCGGCGGGTCGCCCGGTTCACGGCCACCGCAGAGCCCGCGGGGGCCGAGCCGCTCAGCCTGGCCTGCCCGCTCCAGGGCCGGGGGTGGGTGGGGGCCGCGGGCGGCCGTGCCCGAGGGGCATTTATCACGCAGAAGGCGGCCCTCGCCTCCAAGAATGCCACGGGTGTGTGTTCCAAAAGTCCCTCTTCCAAGTGCGTGTGGGGGAGGCTCACCCTTGGCTGACATGCTGGGAACGGAGCGGATGATGTCGCCTGGGTTGGCGCTCCCAGACCCAGACAGACCCGAGGGTGGGAAGCAGCAGGGCGGAAGCGAGGCCCCCACCTCGCCCTCGCGGCCGGCGGGAGGGGAAGGGCTAAGGAGAGGCCACGTCTCAGCCAGGACGCCGCCTGCTCGGCGCTGCGCGGCCTGCATGCCAGAGAAGGACCCCGTCTGCCTTTTCTAGCGACTTCTGCTGCCCTCCAGGTCCGCGGTGGGCAGGGGAGGTCAGACACCGATCGCCAGGGAAAGGAAATGCTGGCCACCGGTGCCGGAGCCCTGCGTGCCCCACGTTCATGCATCTCGCTCACTTCTGAGTGATATCTAATTTAATGCACGTGTCAGCGCTGTGGGGTCACCCGTCTTACAGATGACGAAGGCGAGGCTCAGGGGGTTGGGGGCACCCAGCTGGGACGTGGAGAGCTGGGGCTCGAATCTGTCACGGGCACCAAATGCCCCCAGACAGAGTCTGCCATGAGGGCTGATGGCCACCCCACCGCCCATCCTTCTGGCACCAAGTGAGATCTTGGCGGTGGGGAGAGCCAGGTGAGCTGCCTCCCAGCACCCGAGCTCACCTCGTGGAGATGTCCTCCTTGGCAAGGGCCTGGCATCCTTTCCGCCCATGCACATCCCAGGAGCCGTGGTTCAGTCCAATGGGGTAAAGATAGCGTTCATTCATTCTGCAAACATTTGCCAAGTGCTGCCATATGCCAGGCCCTGACTCTCACACTGAGCACACGGCAGTGACAAAACGAAGTCCTTGCCCTCCAGGAAGTTATATTCTAGAGTGAGGAGGAGAGAGGAGAAAACAGAGGGAGAAGAAAGGGAGGGAAGGAAGGAGGAAGGTGGGAGGGAGGGAGGGAAGGAGGGAGGGAAGGAAGGAGGGAGGAAAAGTCACTCCAGGTAGTGATAGACAGTATGAAGTAAAATAAAGCCAAGCAAAAGGCTAGGCTGTGCCGAGGGCGAGCTCGTATGCGAATCCATGGAGCAGGCACCGTGCTGGAGGTCAGGGCATGCGAGGCAGTGCTGGCAGTTGAAGTCACTGAGGGTCTGTGTTACAGTTATCTCTTGCTGTGTAACAAACGTGCCCCAAATAGTGATATAGTACAACAAACATCATTTATTTTGCTCACAAATCTGGGCTTTGACTGGGCTCAGCTAGCAGTCCTTGCTCAGAGTCTCTCGTGCGGCTGCAGCCAGGTGGGGGCTGCGTCATCTGCCACGTCTGGCACCTGGCTGGGGAGGCTCAAACAGCTGCTCAGGCATCTTTTTCTGCAGTATGTCCACATGTTGTCCATAGGGTGACTGGACATCTTACATGGGGGCAGAAGCCTCCCAGAGCAAGTGTCTCCAGAGAGGCCAACAGAAGGTGTTTGGCCTTTCCTACCCCAGCTCCAGAGCCTGCCTCATTCTATCCGGGATGCAGCCCATCATCCGCCTCTGATGTCGAAGGATGTGCCACGGTGTCCAAATCCTCTTCAGACAGCCAGTGATAAAGTCAACTCAGCCACGCACCCCGGCTCCTCCCGCTCTCTCACGTGCTGCTGCCCAGGCCCTCTTCTGCAGCTGCCTCCTTCACTACCTTCTTCCTCTTGTTTCTTGCTCTTCTACGTTCCAAGTCTCCCGGCAGGAATTCACATAGAAGGCTGTCAGCGAGGACAATCTCCCACAGGGACTGGGGCCAGCCGGTTTGGATTATTTGGGGACCGCCGGCTCTCCTTCCTGCCCTCTCTGGCCGTGTGGACATGGCCGCCTACTTGGGAAAAGATGGTCTGGGCAAACACCCGAGATCCACGTTCTTCCTGAGACACAGCCGCAGAGCTGTCAAACTTCCTGAAGCAATGCTAGTTATAACTGAAGTGTATTTTTGTTGTTGGAAACATAAACTTGAGACCTTGGCCAGGTGTGACCATGGGCTTGACTGTAATGGGGTGAAATGCACAGTCTGTGGATTTCCACCACAGGTTTATATTTTTAACATTTATAACCAATAAACTGTGGCTCCAAAATCAACATAAGAAAAGGAAGATCATAAATCCACCCTTTCCAGTACTAAAGGGACAACCATAACCCTTATTGTCATATTTTAATAGCAACTGCCAAGGAAATGCTCACCACGTGCCAGACTCCTTGCCGAGCCTGTTGCAAGCACCACACCACAGGGCCCTCAAACAATCCCATTGTTATTTCCATTTTAGAGAAAGGATAGTGAGGTTTAGAGTCATTTGCCCAAGGTCACATGTTAGCAAAAGTCAGAGCCAGTTTATGTATATCCCTGCACTGAAGTTGTTTTTTTTGGGGGGAAGAGAATAATTTCAATATCTACACCACCAGCTTTCACTGAAGTATCTGATTGGGATGCTGCACCTTTGAGCAAATTATTTGTGAGCTGAAAGATGATGGTACTGGACTGAGGGTTTGTTAAAATCGGAAGCTGGTAGGTGAATTCGTCCTGCAGCTCAGCCATAGGCTAAGGTCAAGGGACACGATTCTCTTAGGGAATTCCTTAGGCACTGGGAAAGCAGAAAGAGGTAGTGCTCTTTATTTAGAGGGGGTGTCTGAACAAGAAAACAATAGAGACAATCAATGAATACTAGTTCTTTGAGAAAATCAATACAATTTATAAACCTCTAGCCAGATTGACCAGGAAATAGGATAAAAGACACAAATTACCAACACAAGAAATAGGATAAAAGACACAAATTACCAACACTACAGGTCCTACAGATAACTTCCAAAAAATGGACAAATTGCTTGAAAGATATAAACTACCCAAGCTAACTCAAGAAGAAATAGATAACCCAAATAGTCCTATCTATTAAGGAAATTGTATTTGTATTTTCTCCACAAAGAAAACTGCAAGCCCTTATTTCTTCACTGGCAAAGTCTAGCAAAAATTTAAGGAGAATAATTATTCTAATTCTGCACAAACTTTCCCAGAAAATTGAAAAGGAGGAAGCATATCCCAGTTCATTCAGTGAGACCAGTATTACTCTTGACACTAAAGTCAGACAAGGAAATGACAAGAAAAGAGAACTACAGTCCAATATTTCTCATGAAAACAGAAGCAAAAATTCTAAACAAAATTTTAGGAAATCAAATCCAACAATAGATAAAAAAAATAATGCATCATGACCAAGTGAGGTTTGTCTCAAGAATGCAAGGTTGGTTTAACATTTGAGAAAACCAATCAATGTAATCCATTATATTAGCAAACTATAAAAGAAAATCACATGATCAACTCAATAGAGACAGAAAAAGGCATTTGACAAAATATAACACCTATTTCTGATCAAAAACAAAACTCTCAGAAAACCGGGAATAGAAAGAAGCCCCCTTAAACAGATAAAGGGCATCTGTATCATACTTAATGGCAAAAGACAGAATGTTTTCCCTCTAAAGATCAGGTACAGGGAAAAAATGTCTACTCTCATCTTTCCTATTCAACATTGTACTGGAGGTTTTAGGCAGTGCCTAGATAAGTAATAAATAGATAATAAAGCAGGGGTTGACAAATTACAGCTTGCAAACCAAATCTGATCTGTCATGTTTTTTTTAACAAATTAATTTTATTGATACATTATTAATGAAGCATAAATCCATCCAAAGTGTACAATCAATGGTATTTAATATAATCACATAGTTGTGCATTCATCAGTTGAATCATTTTAAGAGCATTTTCATTATTCCAATAATAATAAACGACAACAAAAACAAACAAAACTCATCACCTCTCAATCTCTCTAAGCTTCCCCAGCCATACATAACTGCTATTCTGTTTCCTTCTCTCTAGCGTATATATTTTTTAAATACACATTTTAATTTTTTAAAAAAGAAACTTAAATGACATAAATGTTGCATAAAAAATATAGAGGATTCCCATATGCCCTGCTCCCTGGCCTTCCCACATTTTCCCACATCAACAACATCCCTCATCAGTGTGGCACATTTGCCACAACTGATGAACACCTGTTAGAGCATTGCCAGTAAGTGTGGATTATAGTTTACATCGTAGTTTACACTCTCTCTCGCACATTTTTGTAAGTTGTTGCAAGATATGCAATGGCCTGTATCTGTCATTGTAATGTCATTCAGGACGATTCTTAAGTCCCAAAAATGCCCCCAAATTACCGCTACTTTTCCCCTCTGCCTCCCCTTACAACCTCCAGTGGCCACGGCCTCCACATCAGTGATAAGAGCTCTTCCACTGCAAGCATCACAGTAAGCCTATGGTGGAGTAACAGTAAGTCCACTCTAGTCCATCGTTCACTCCCCAGTCCTGAGGATTCCGGGATGGTGGTGCCCACTCCGCCTCTAATTGAGAGGGGGCTACGATCCCCTGGGGCGGGTGGGTGGGACTCTCTTGCTTGTAGCCGATGTTTTTTTATTAAATAAATTTCGTTAGGACACAGCCAAGCTCACACATTCACGCATCGTCTAAGGTCGCTTTTCTCTACAATGGCAGGCCTGAGGAGTCACAGTAAATGCAGTCTCACTACAACAATCAAATCCCCCATGAAAATAGGGACAAAAATGCGCAAAATCACGGCAACAGAATTCAGTTATGTATGAATAATACACTATGGCTGAGTGGGCTTACTTCCAGGGATGCGAGTAGGGTTCACTATTCGAAAGTCCATCGATGCAATCCACTATATGAACAGACTACAGAAGAATCATCACATGGTCATACCGATTGATGCAGAAAACACATTTGACAAAATTCAACACTCACCATGATAAAAAAGATAAAACTCTTAGAACAGTAAGAATAGAAGGAGAACTTCCTCAACTTGATAAAATGCACCTGCAAAAAGCCTACAGCTAACATACTTAATAGGGGAAGACTGAACGTTTTCCCTTAAGATAGGAAATAAGGCAAGAATATCTACTCTCACAGCTCTTATTCAACAAAGTGCTGAAAAGAAACTTTGTTGTACGAAAAGGAAATAAAAGACTAAAGACCAGAGTGGAATAAAGAAAACAGTTCCTATTTGCAAATGACAGTGTGTATGTAGAAAACCAAATGAATCTCCAAAAAAAGCTTCTTAGAATTAATAAGTGGTTTTATCAAGGTCACAGGATGCAAGATAGAGACACAAAAATAAATTGTGCGTCAGTTTACTAGCAATGAACATGTGGACACAAATTAAAAATACAAATCTTTGGATAGATTGTATGGTATGTGAATATATCTTAATAAAACAGCTTAAATAAATAAATAAATAAATAAATAATTGTGCAAGAATAGTCAGAAATAATAGCAGCTACGTACAGCAAGGGAAGCACAGTGTTTGAGAGGTGAAGAATTTTCTTGTTTTTTTGTTTATTATTGTTATTATTTAAATAATGAAAATGCTCTAATAATGACTGAAGAGATGAATGCACAACTATTGATTATAACAAATACCATTGATTGTACACTTTGGATGAATTATATGCTTTATTAATATGTATCAATAAAATTGATTTGTTTAAAAATATATAGACCATAAAAAATAAAATACAACATCATTTAAAAAGTTTCAGAACTGCTGAAATCATTTTATTATTAAATTACTTAGGCATAAATGTAACAACGCGTGTACAGCACTTGTATGTTGGACACTACATACCGCCCATCAAGTAAGTCAAAGAAGGGCTTGACAAATGGAGAGAGACTTTGCTTCATGGATCGGGGATCTGGCTTAGTAAATGTACCAGGTCTCCTCAAATTGACATACAGGTTTAACACATTCCTATTGAAATCATGTCAAGACTTTTTTTTGTAGGTATGGACAAGGTTATTGTAAAATTTGTGTGACAAGGGAAAGGAAGTAGCCTAGCTAACATGACTCTGAAAAGAAGAAGAAAGGCTGGCCAATGTTAAGAGTTTTATGGAGCTACAGCCATCAAGACGCACTGGACAGACTTGCGGGCAATGGACACAGCAGAGAGCCCACAGAGGACCCACACAGATGAGCCCCACAGGTTCTCCACAAAGAGGCGAAAGCCGTTCTATGGAGGAAAGGTAGCTTCTCAGCAAACGGCGCTGGAGCCGCTGGACAGCCGTAGGTTAAAAAAATGAGCCTTAACCTAAGAGTCACACTTTACATATATGAAACTTAACTCAAAATGGGTCACAGACTTAAACGTAAAATTTAAAAGTTTGGAAAAAACCACAGGAGAAAATCTTCAGAGTCGAGGGCTTGGCAAAGAGTACCTAGACTCAACACCAAAGCACAACCAATAAAATGCAAAATTGGTAAATTGGACTTTATCAAAATTAAAGCTTTTTGCTCTTGAAATACCCTTTTAAGAAAATGAAGAAATATTTTTGCAAACCACCTATCTGAGAATGGACTGGTATCCAGAACACACAAAAAATGCTCACAACTCAACAGCAAAAAAAAAATCCACTTAGAAGACAAAGACACGAAGAAACGTGTCACCAAAGAGGACACACTGGTGGCGAATGAGCTCAGGAAGAGGCCTTGAACGTCATCATGCCAGTTAAGGTCACGAGGAGACGGCACGACACAGCCCTTAGAGCGGCTGCAATACAAACTCGCGATAATACCCAGCGCTGGCGACCACGCAGAGGACCTGGGCCACTCGTGCGTCGCCGGTGGGGAGGTAAAATGTCCCAGACGCTCTGTACCATACGCCCCAGCAGCTGAACTCCTAGGC
>JAQZBX010088258.1:0-12767 GCA_029593785.1 Cabassous unicinctus | reverse complement strand
TGGAGGCAGGAGCAGTAGTATTATGTAAGGGGAATGAAAGGGGAAATAAATTTTTGGCAGAATTATTATAAATAGCAAAAAAGGCAAATTGCCACTGGATGTAATGTCCAGAGATTCACAGAACTGGAAATCAAAGGTTCAAAGTGACAGTATCACAAAGCATATTGAGGGAAGGGGATTGAGACATGATTTTGAAAAGGGACAGAAGACCATTATTTAAGATTTTTTTATACTATAATAACCTCTTGAAATCACTCATATTTGTGATATTAATGGTGGAATCACTTCTATGACGGGAATTTTCCAATTTTAATTTAGTGATTATCAAGAAGTTTAAACTCATAAAATCATAAAATACTACTATTTCAGTTTTTTGAGGTATGGTGAACTGATTATAGGTAATTTTGTATTATTTAGTATGTATACATAAAAGTTAAAAAGCTGAAGTTCTACATATTCATCACAAACTAAAAGAGTAACAGCAAATTAAACATGAAGAAAATAGAAAATAGAAAATGAATATAAAAAGAAAACAAAAAAAGACCAATATAGAGAGGATTTAAAAAGTTGAAGCACAGTCAATTTTGAATGTATTGTACAAAGCATGGGACTGTATAACATAATGTATTCTGTGGTGGAAGATGGATTGTTGTTAACAGAACAAATATGAGAATATTCTGTCATGAAATATACTAAGTATATTAGACTGATACAGGGTGTCATTAACCAGATGGGTTGAGGGAAGAATACACCAAATGTAACATATTGGCTATAGTTAGTATTAATGTTTTAACGATGCTCTTTCATAGTTTGTAACAACTGTTTCACAACAATGCAAGATGTTGGTGGTGGGTTAATGTATGGGAACCCAATATGATGATATGTATGATTATTTTGTAAGTTCACAACTTATACTACACATTTATTTTTTATGGTTGTTCTTGTATGAATGATAAACTTCAATACTAAAAGATAAAGAAAAAACTCTAAGGTAACTCAAGAAGAAGACAAAATTGATAAACCCCTAGAAAGATGTATTAAGAAAAATATCACAAATAATTAATACCAAGTTTTCAAAGTGGGCCATCCATACAGAAATTTTCCTAACATTATAACAAGATAATATAAATAACTTCATTCGAAGACATTTGAAAATTTAAATGTAATTCATAAATTCCCAGTAAAATAAGTTACCGAAACAGTTCTAAGAAAAAGTATAAATCTCTAAATTTTATCTACTAAGGACATTAAATGCATAGTTTAAAACTTTCTTATAAATTTTAATTGTGACCAATATTTTTACTAGGGAATTCTACCAAACTTTCAAGGAAAAAATTATACCCATTTACTCAGATTCTTTCAAAGAATAGGAAAAATGTGAAAACGTCTCAATTCAGTTTATGAGAAGAGCATTAACAGTGGTATGAAAATCTGTTAAGGAGATTAAAAGAAAGGAAATTTACAGGCTGCTCTCTGTAAACATAAACTCATTTATCCTAAAATAAAAAAATGTATAAGCCAAATCCAGCAATATTTTATAAAGGGGCTCTATCATGACAAAGTTTGGTTAATGCAATGTAATTCCATACATAAGCCCCTAGAAAGGAGTAACAGTGTTTTCAATAAATGCAAGAAAGCATTTAATAAAATTTAATACCCATTCATGATTTTCAAACAAGCAACAAAAATATCCATTATAATATAAGGAATAGAAGGGAATCATCCTTATCCCTTAAAGGATACTTACAGAAAACTAGAGCAAATGTTAAGTTTATCATACGATATTGAAAGCATTTCCCAGCAGAGATCAAGAATGAGCTAAATATGAACAAAATTACAACTTCAATTAGACATTACACCAGAGGTCTCGCCACAGTGAAATACTGGCAGGAAAAGAAGTGAAAGGAATACTTATAGGAAATATTGATATACCTGAATTTATTTATAAATGACATTATTGTGTAAATATAAAATGAGAAGATATTATAAACTCAGTGTTTTAGTGGCCTGAATACAAGTTAATATACAAGCTTGTCTAATCATATAGCTAGTCAGAGAGCATTCTGTTTTTTTCTCTAGGTTCAAATATTTAATTTTACAAAATATATTGTCCACAATGATACCTTATTTATGTCCTTGCTACTATAATTTTGAGCATTTCTTTATTTTATAAGAAGTATTAGATTACATAAAATACATAAAAAATATAGGAGATTCCCATATATTGCACCCCCACCCCACCCACAATGTCAGCATTTACAACATCTTGTTTCATTAGTGTGGTACAATTGTTACAATTGATGAACACATATAAAAGCCTTGCTACTAACCCTTGTCTACAGTTCACATTATGGCTTAGACTGTGCACCACACAATTTTAAAGCTTTTCACAAACTGTATAATAGCTTGTATCCATCCTTGGAATACCATGTAAAGCAGTTTCAATGGCCCAAAAATGCCCCGTGTTACACCCATTTTTCCCTCAGAACCTCTGGTGACCACTGTCTTTATATCAATGTTACAATTTCTTCCATTGCTAGAATAATAATAAGGCTATACTTGCCTATAGTTGTATTCCCATCTTATATTTGTTCCTTTCTCAATCTTGAGGATATGGGGCTGGTGATGCTCACTCTGTTTCTGATTGAGAGAGGGCTTTGATCCCATGGGACAGATGAATGGAACTGTCTTACTGCTGTTGTAGATACTCTCTGTTTTAATCAGATGGGCATTGTCTGTTATCATCCTTTTGTTAGTTGTTCTGGGTTACTGGTGAATGGAGAATAGGTATTGGCTGCAACTCTGCTGAGAATTAGGGCTCAACTGGCATATGAACAACGGGAAGATTTAAGTCTCTGGGACATATATTTAATGGGTTTAGTACTAATTATATGTTCAAATAAAAGGGGCAGAAGAACCATGTTTGTGAAAATTAAAAATGAATCTAACTCTGATACATTAGGAAGATATGTTATCATATATTCAAAGGTTAGGTTGGGGTTCCAATATCCCATGGTTGTCTACCCTGCCTATGGTGTCTAGATATCTCTAGAGCCCTCAGGAGTAACCCTGCCTGAGGAAGTTTACTGTGGCAGTAAGTGAGATCCTCCTGAGATAAGCATAACCTTTAGAATGTCTCCAAACTCACTTTGAAATCCCTTAGCCATAAAACTCAATTGTAGTTAATTATTCCCCCTGTTTGGTCAGAGTATATTTCCAAATGCATCACTAGTTGGCAGTTGGTAAAAATCCCACCGTGCCAGTGAGGCTTATCCCCAGAAATCATGTCCCACATTGGGATGGTGGATGGTAGTGAATTAATTCGATGAGTTTGGCTTAGAGAGAGGAAAAATTTGAACAAAGATAGTTTCAGGAGGTAACTCTTAGGCAATAAGTATGACTACCTAATTTCAATTTTACAGGAACAAGGTTCATAAGTACAAGCATTAGTATTAAGGGCCTGGTATATTGTACTGTCCTCCTTAGCTAAGCACTGTCCATGTACTATAGAGATTCTTGACACTCTATTAGAGAAAATTTCTGGACTCCCCAGGATGGGAATTCAATATTCTCTCAGTGATTGTGTGGGTCTCTACTGCCACAACAATACCTCATGAACACATGAACATTCATATTTCATATAGGTATACTCCAGGTACACCCCTACCCACACATCCTACACTATCAACACTTGGCACCAGTAATCCACCCTGCTACAGTTAAAACTGCTCTGCAATCCAAAACCTCCCCCAAAACAAAACCCAAAAAAGTAAAATACTAAATTAAAACTAAAATTATTTTTTTTTACATTGTGCCTTTCATCACAATAAGATCTGTTATCTTTTATGTGTATTGACCATTTCTTCAGTATGTTCCCCCAGTGTCATATTTTTTCACTTTATTTTCCAAGAAGCTTTAGGTTACAGAAAATTCACATACAAAATAGAGGGGATTCCTATATAAACCCATCCCACCCACATCCTCCCCTATCAACAGCATCCTACATTATTATGGTACATTTGTTATATTTGAAGAACAAACATAGAAGCATTGTTAGTAGCCATGGGCAATGTTTTACAATATGGTTTACATTTTGGACTGTACACTTTCATAGGTTCTGATAAAATGTTTAATGGCCTGTATCTGTCAATGCAAGATCAAGCAAAACAATTCCAATATACCCAAAATGCCCTATGTTCCACCCATTCTTCCCCCACCCCAATGCTCTGAACCTATGACAACTATTAAGTTTCAATTTTTGAAGTATAAGGTTCATTGTTTCCTGCATTAGTATTGAGTACTTAACATACCAGTCTGTTTAGTTTTATTAGGTACTGCCTATGTCCTTGAGAGACTCTTGCCCCTCTAATTGAGAATGTAACAGGACTCTTCAAGATGGTAGTTTAATATTTTCTTGTTTATTGTGTGGTTCTCCATCCATTGAGATGACACACTATGACAAGATGAACACATCCATAATTTGTAGAAGCATTCCCCAGGTACAACCTTTTCCACCTATCCCCTACCACCAGCATCCTGCACAGGTGACCCTCCCCTGCCATGTTTGCCAAAAGAACATTCCCACAATTGTAGTTTCAACTATAGACTTACATATACCCAGAGTTCACCTCTTCCTTCCTCCATTATTCACACACATCCCTACACCACCATCACTTCCATCCACTGCCAAACCAAAATATGAGTTTTGCCCATATTAAGCATCAACTCAATATACTCTACATCCTTTCTGTCTTCTGGTAACTATCTTCCAGATTTGATCACTGTGTGTCTGCTCAATATTCTTAGGTTAAATCAGTGAGGTCATATAATATTTATCCTTTAGCAACTGCTTTATTTCACTCAATATAAGGTTTCAAGAGTCATCCATGTTGTCACATGTCTCAATACTTCAGTCCTTCTTATAACTGAATAATTTCCCATTGTACGTATATACCACATTTTGCTTATCCATTCCTCTGTTGATGGATATGTGGGTTGCTTCCAAGCTTTGGCAATAGTGAATAATGCCACCATGAACATTGGTGGACATATATCTGTTTGTGTCCCTGCTTTTAATTGATGCATCGTATGGCAATTCTATAGTTAGCTTCCTGTGGAACTGCCAAACTGTCTTCCACAGTGGCTGCACCATTATACATTCCCACCAACAGTGGATGAGGGTTCCCTTTCCTCCACATCCTCTCCAACACTTGTAGTTCTCTGCTTTTTAAATAGCTTTCAGTCTAATAGCTATAAGATGATACCTCACTGTAGTTTAAATTTGTATTTCCCTACTAGGTAGTGATCCTGAGCATCATTTCATGTACATTTTAGCCATTTTATTCCCTCTTTAGAAAAACATCTATTCAAATATCTTGCCTATTTTTAATGTTTCTTTCTTGCCTTAGTATTTTTGAGATTTAGAATTTTTTAAATATATGATGGATATTCGGGCTTTATCAGATAGATGGTTCCCAAATATTTTCTCCCATTTTATAGGCTGTCTTTTCACTTTCTTTGCAAACTCCTTTGTGATGCAAGGGTTTTTAATTTTGAGGAGGTCAAATTTGTCTATTTTTTTTATTCCTTGTTCATGCTTTGGGTATAAAGTTTATAAAACGCTTTCCTACTTCAGCATCTCATAGATGATTCCATACTTCATCTTCTGGAGTTTTATGTTCTTGGTTCTTATATGTAGGTATTTGATCCATCTTGAGGTAATTTTTGTACAGGGTATGAGATGTTGATCCTCTCTCATTCTTTTGGATATGGCTATCTAGTTCTCCCAAAACCATTTGTTGTAGGGGCCATTCTGTCCCAGTTGAGGGGGCTTTGTGGCCTTTTTTAATATCAGTTGACCGTATGCATGAGGATCTAGGTCAGAACTCTCCATTCAATTCCATTGGTCAATATGTCTATACTTGTGCATATACCATGGATTATTGACAACTGTAGCTTTGTAGTAAACTTTAATGTAAGATAGTGTGATGGTCCAATTTTTAAAAAAATGTTTTGGCTATTGGAAGCCCTTGCTCTTTGAAATAGATTTCATAACTGACTTTTCCAATTCAGTTAAAAAATGCTCTTGTGATTTTTATTGTTTTTGTGCTAATTCTGTAAATCAATTTGGGTTATATCGAAATCTTAATGATGTTTAATCTTCCAATCTATGAACATAGAACATTCTTCCAATTATTTAGGACTCCTTTGATTTGTTTTAACGATGTTGTGAGGGTTTCTTTGTCCATGTCTTTCACATCTTTAGTTAAAATTATTCCCAAATACTTAATCTTTTAGTTCTCATTGTAAATGGAGTTTTTCCTGATTTCATCTTCAGATTACTCAGTATTAGCGTACAGAAATATTATTGAGTTTTATGTGTTGATCCTGCCACTTTATGAAAATAGTTTTTCAGCTCTAGAAGCTTTGTTGTAGATTTTGTGGGGATATTCTACATATAGGTCCATTTCATCTGCAAATAGTGAATTTTTTACTACTTTCTTTCCAATTTGGATGATTTTTATTTATTTTTCTTGCCTAAGTGATTAGAGCAAGTATTTCTAACACAATGTTAAATAAGAACAGTGACAGATCTTAGAGGGAAAGATTTTAGCATTTCACCATTGAGTATGATGTTAGCTGTGGGTTTTTTATACATACTCTTTATCATGTTGAGTATGTTTCCTTCTATTTCTATCTTTTGAAGTGTTTTTTTTTTTATCAAGAAAGGATGCTGTATCTTGTCAAATGATCATCAATAGAGATGATCATGTGATTTTTTTTCTTTTTATCTACTAGTGTGGTGTATTACATTGATTTTCTTATGTTGAACCATCCTTGGATACCAGAGATAAAACCCACTTTGTCGTGGTGAATAATTTATTTGATGTGTTTTTGAATATTATTAGCAAGTATTTTGTTGAGGATTTTAACATCTGAGTTCATTAGAGAGATTGGTCCACAATTTTCTTTTCTTGTAGCTTCTTTATGTGTCTTTGGTTTTAGTAGCTTTTGCATCTTAAAATAAGTTAAGTAAAGTTCTCTCCATTTCTCTTTTTTGGGGAAGTTTAAAGAGGATTGGTGTTAGTTCATTCAGGAATGATTGGTAGAATTTACCTGTGAACTTATCTGGTACTGGGCATTTCAGGGTTGGGAGGTTTTTCATGACTAATTTAATCTTTTTACTTGTTATTGGCCTTTTAATTTATCAGTTTCTACTTTCAACAATGTAGATAGTTTATTTGTTTCTAGAAATTTGTCTATTTGATCAAAGCTATTCATCTTTTGGGCATATAATTTTCAAAGTATATGATACTTTTTATTTCTGTGGCATCAGTGGTGATATCCCCTCTCTCATTTTTTATTTTATTTATTTGCATCTTCTCCCTTTTTTTCTTTGTTAGTCTAGCTAACAGTTTGTCTCTATTTTATTAATCTTCTTGAAGGACCAAATTTTTGGTTTGGTTAATTTTTTCTGTGTTTTTAATTCTCAAATTCATTTAGTTCTGCTCTAATCTTTGTTATTTCCTTCTTCCTATTTTATTTGAGATAAATTTGTCATTCTTTGTCTAATTCCTCCATGTGTCCAGTTAGGTCTTTAACATTAGCTCTTTCTTCCTTTATAATATAGGCATTTATGGCTATAAATTTCACTCTCAGCACAGATTTAGCTGCATCCCATAGGTCTTTATATGTCGGGTTCTAATTTTCATTTGTTTCCACTCACTTACTTATTTCTTTTTCAATTTCCCCCATCACTCACTGATATTTAAAGAGTGTGTTAGGTCAGAGTAGGTAAGCAGGGCACCAAACTCTCACAAAAAAAAAAAAACACAGAGGAAATGCAAAAAGGTAGTTAGGGAGTTTGTGCAGACCAGGAGTTTGTTGCATATCATCTTTGAGGGAAAGGGACACAGATATGAAGAGGCAGAAATGAAAGCCATGAGTTACTTGCCTCTGTGGCTGGGAAAGGCACATATACCCTACCTTCAGGTACCCTCATAAAAACCACTGGCTCACTTCAGCCAACTGAGAAGGGAAAGGAGGTCTGACTCCCTGAGAGGAAGAAGTTCTGACAGAGGGCAGAGATTGTTTTTAATTCAGTGAGTTTGGCTAATTGAGCCTACTTTGAATCTCAGATGTAGCCAGCTGGACAAGTAGAGGTTGAAGCAGACACCTCTTTGGGCATACTGCAAGGCAAAAATTGTAGGACAGGCTCACAGCAAATTCAAATTGACATAGTTTCATGAAGAAAGGGAGATAGTGTGGGTGGAACAGAGGAAATATAATAAAGATGCCAGCATGCACTGACATGGCTAGAAGGAGAGGGTAGGGAAGAGCTGATCAGGGAGGCTGTCACATCCACCCACTCTGAGAGAGAGAGGACCTGGGCCAGTAAGTGAGTGGGCTGACAGGAACTTAACAGCCCAGAGAGAAGGAAGCCAGGAGAAAGAGCTGGCAAACTCTCAGAAGTAAAATTCGACTGCGGATAAAGGGGTGAGGAGAGGTGGACAAAGCCTTCAGAAGTCTACCTAACTGTTGGAATGGGTGTGGCTCAGAGGTTGAGCTTCTGCCTCACATAAATGAGGTCCTGCTTTCAATTCCTGGTAACTAGTAGAAAAAGGAAAAAATGCCTAACCAGATTGAGTGATAGGGGAGCAGGGAGAGACAGTCCATGTATGATGACCTATAAGCCTTGAAGAGAAGGGATCCAGAGACTGATCCAGTGGGTTGTCAGTGACCCAGCTGGCATCTCATGAAAAGGAGCTTATAGATGAAGATTTTTTTAATTTTTGGATTTGTTGTTTTATATATATCATTTTATTTATTTATTTATTTTTCTCCAAATCTAGGCATCTTACATGTGGAGGGTGGGCTTTAGGGTGATTGATTGATGAGCACTGTCAGCGTGAGAAAGTGGCTAGGGGTCCAGTAGGGAAATCTGTTTTCTTTTTTTTTTCTCTTTTTTCTCCTTAGATTATTTATTTTCTTTCTTTCTTTTTCCTTATTCCAATGCTATTCTTGCATTCCAGCTGCTCTTGTTTAGTCTTTAATTTCTTTCTTCTCTTCTCAACTTTCTGGGCTTTTATTTTATTCTATTTTTTCTTGTTTCATTTTTTTATTCCACCTTTCTTATTCTTATTCCATTTTATTTTTATTATCATTTTACACTCTTATTACTTATATTTTCCTTGTTCCTTTATGGTTACTTTATTATATTTATTAATACTAAGGAGACACTGGGAGAACATACAGAAGAATTTTAAACATGTACTAAAATATAATAGATATGATGGTAATGAATTGCATAATGCAAAACATAAAAATACACTGGAAGCACAGAACAGCAGATTTGTACAGGAAAAGGAAGGAATCAAAGGTAGAGGTAAGTCAAAGGTAGAGCATCTGAAATTGCCCAGAAAGTTGATCAGATAGATAAAAACAGAGAAAGCATTTATCAGAGACTCTGGGAAATGAATGATAACACAAAACATTATAGGCATCCCATGGGGAGAAGAGAAGGAAATAATGGCTGATAATTTCTCAAATCTTTTGAGGACCATAGAGGTAGAAGTCCAGGAAGTGAAGCACACTCCAAACCATGTAAATTCTATCAAGCCTAACCCTAGCCACAAACTTATCAAATATTCAAACACTCAAAACAGAGAGAATTCTGAATGAAGCAAGAGAAAAGAGATCCATCATATATAAGGGAAACTCTATAATATTAAATGCTGATTACTCACCTGAAACTTTGGAGGTGAGAAGGCAGTGGTATGACATAATTGAAGTGTTAAAACAAAGGAAAAATAAAAACTGCCTTCCAAGAATTCTGTGAATTCCAAGTAGTGTTGAGAGAAAAGTTGGAAATTGATTTTTACATGCAAACAATAAAAAAAAGTGCCAGAGTAGCTACACAAATATTGAACAAAATAGAGTTTAAGTGCAAAACTATTGTAAGAGGCAAAGAAGAATACTATATATTAATAAAAGTGGCAATAATAAATATTTATGCACCAAAAAGGTGTGCCCTAGAATACATAAGGAAAAC
Source organism: Cabassous unicinctus (assembly GCA_029593785.1). Taxonomy (NCBI): domain Eukaryota; kingdom Metazoa; phylum Chordata; class Mammalia; order Cingulata; family Chlamyphoridae; genus Cabassous; species Cabassous unicinctus. The sequence goes on along the minus strand of JAQZBX010088258.1, from coordinate 2,716 downwards.
AATGGAAACATGAAGGGGAGAAGTAGATGCCTCTACAATTATAGTGGGGGACATTAATACCTCATTATCACCATTAGACAGAACATCTCAACAGAAGGTTATTGAAGCAAATGAGACATTAAATAATAGATTAGAGGATCTAGATCTAATAGACATATACAGAACTTTTCACCCAAATTCAACAGGGTAAGGATGTTTTTTGAGCCAACATGTATCATTCTCTGGAATAGAACAAATTCTAGGTCACACAAAAAGTCTCAATGAATTTAGAAATATCAAAATTATATGAAGAAATTTCTCAGACCACAGCAGAATGAAGCTGGAAATTAATAAGGGCAGAGAACCAGAACAGGCATAAAGGTATGGAAGTTATACAACAAAGACATTCTAAAATGAAATTTTAAATAATGCAATTACAACACCTTGAAAGTATGAACTCCCTATAAATAAATCTTAGGGATATTTGAAAAGACTTCTGCACATATAGTTATAGAATATTGGGAAAAATTTTAAGAAGACTGAAATAAATACAGGGAAAATCACATATATAGATGAAAAGAGTCAATATTGTATTTGTGTGACTACTCTCTAAATTGATCTACTGATTCAGTGCAATGCCTATCACAATGGCAAATTTTGTGTCATTTACAAGTTATTACAAAATTCATAATGCAATGAAAAAAGAAAACCATAGCTTAGACACACTTGGGGACAAAGAATGGAATAGGAGTATATATTCTGTTTCATGTTTTTTAATGACACAGTAATGTTATTCCAGCATAAGGATAAATAAGGAAGGAAAAAGAAACAAATGGAAGTCAAATGGATGAATCTCATATTGGATAAAAGGACCCAAGCATAACTAATCTATAAAGTTAGAAATCAAGAAGGCAGTTCCTTTAGAGATGTCGGAGATGTAGTGATTTGATGGAGTTAAGAAAGGGACTTCTAATGGGCTGCATATTTGCTACTCCTTGGCCTGTGTGGTGTTAAACATGTGTTCATTTCTTCATAATTAATTAATCAGTACATTTATGATTTGAATCCTTTTATAAAAATATGTATAAAAAACTAAATATACTTTTAAAAAGAAAAGAATACAAGCTCAACAGTGAATGAAAATGCAACTGTTACCTAATTGACCGACTGAACAACTAAAACAAGGCCAGGATTCTAAGAAAAAGTTGGGGGTAAGAAACTAAGCAGATTAAAACACAGAGTTATTTAGAGTAAATGCAAGCTGGACAGATTGAACTAAAATGTTCCAATGTGATTATTTTGGGGTCCTGTAAATGAGAGAAAATTACTGAAACTGGGTTGATGACCCTTTGCACTTCTCACCAGATATGGATCAGTGTGTGACATGCCCAGATCATCAGTATGCAAACAGTGAGAGAAATCACTGCCTCCAAAAAGCTTTGACCTTCTTGGCTTATGAAGACCCTTTGGGAATGGCTCTTGTCTGCACAGCTCTTTGCTTCTCTTTCCTCACCACTGTTATTCTTGGGGTCTTTGTGAAACACAGGGATACTCCCATTGTCAAGGCCAATAACAGGACTCTCAGCTACATCCTGCTCATTTCCCTCACTCTGTGCTTCCTCTGCTCCCTACTCTTCATCGGTCATCCTAACACAACCACCTGCATCCTCCGACAAATCACATTTGGAATTGTATTTACCGTGGCTGTTGCCACAGTTTTGGCCAAAACAATCACTGTGGTTCTGGCATTCAAGGTTACTACACCAGGGAGAAAGATGAGGCAGTGGTTGGTGTCAGGGACACCTAATTTTGTTATTCCCATTTGCTCTCTGATCCAAATGATCCTCTGTGGAATCTGGCTGGGAAGATCTCCCCCATTCATTGACACAGATGCACAATCTGAGCATGGCTATATCATCATTGAGTGCAACAAGGGCTCAGTCACTGCCTTCTACTGTGTCCTGGGATACCTGGGCTGCTTGGCCCTGGGAAGCTTCACTCTAGCTTTCATGGCCAGGAACCTGCCTGACACCTTTAATGAAGCCACGTTCTTGACCTTCAGCATGTTGTTGTTCTGCAGTATTTGGGTCACATTCCTCCCTGTCTACCACAGCACCAAGGGGAAGGTCATGGCAGCTGTAGAGACCTTCTTCATCTTGGCTTCCAGTGCTGGATTATTAGGCTGCATTTTTGCCCCAAAGTGCTATATTATTCTGTTAAGGCCAGATATGAACATTCAGCATGGATTACGGAATAAAACATATTCTGTTGGTAATAAGCCTTCTTAAGTTTTAACTCACATATTTCCTACAATAAACAAGAACCTGATGAAAATCTATACCATGCTTGCAGTCAGATATTAGATAAAAATATAATGTAAATTACCTTCTTCAATTAACTAATGACTCATTTTTTTCTCTAATAATATCAGGAGCTCAACAACCCTCAGCCATTCAACTTTTAAAATTTAAATTTCATTTTGAATTATTTTTTTAGTTCTTCTCATTAGGTTTACTTGTGAATATTGACATTCTAGCTCAGTTCTGTGAGTAATAATGAGATTTACTTATCTTCCACTTTAACACTTATTCTTGTTTAATTTTCCTGGTAAACACCATAAAGATTTCTCTCCTTTCCTCTCACTGAGGTTATCTTAATAATCCAATAGCATATAGGGAATATTCCTTATTTTCCCACAGATTTACAAGGTCATAGTTTAAATATAATACATTCCTAT
>JAQZBX010088257.1:0-12765 GCA_029593785.1 Cabassous unicinctus | reverse complement strand
ATGCAATAAATTTGCTTTTTAAGAAACTTAGTTTACCAGTTTTCATAATTTTTACAGCTTTTTAAGAATATTTCTCTCCCAGATTTCCTACTGCTGTAGCTGTAAATCAGACAGTAGAAGAGGGAGAGGCATTAACATAGCACATTTAAGAACATGCTCTTGAAAAACATTTTTCAGTATGAAAATTCTCATACATTTTTGTGTATATTTGTCAGCCAACCTCAACAGCTAAAAGGAGTAAATCTGGTCAGTGGCTTCTGTGAACTGCCCTGCTGCTTCTGTGTGTCGAGTTCAAGTTCCAGACCGATCAGTTCCCAAGTCCTCTTTTTTCCCCTGCAATTTGTTTGCTCACAAAGTCCCCTTGTTCTTCATCATCTTTTGCTCACAGTGATCAATGGATTATTTTTGTTTCCATCTTAAACATATTTACCAGACATTTTTGCAGGTCCTTGACCCTAAACCTGTTTATCCAGCACAAATTTTAGACACATTGCTGGCAACAGGGCATCTCAAGGCATGAGCAGTGACTGCTTAACGTTGCACCAACTTGTCCTGTCCGTGCTCACATCCAAGGCAGCACATAGTTTCACTTAAAAAACAAAGTCGCTGCAACTCCAGGAGACCAAAAATACTAGTGAAGCATAACTGAAGCGGGTGCACTTGCAGAGAGATATTTCCAGTTTTAAGTACACTTGGGTTTCTCAACCTATTGACATTTTATGCTGGAAAATTATTTGTTGGGGCTTCTGCTCATTAGATGTTAGTAAAGCCCCTCCCTACTTCGGAAATGAAAACTGTCTTCAGAAATTGCTGGCTGAATGCTCTCTTGGGGTGGGGAGGGGGGAGGCAAAACTGCCCCTCTGAGAGGTAATTCAGATTACATCATAAAGCTGTTTTACTTCACGAACATCACAAAGGTGTTGGTCGACTTAAAGGATTTCATGGTGGCTTACAGGCCACTGAAACGTATTTAACTACCTATGCCTACTGTTTGAGTTTAGGAACTTCATCTGTTATCTTTATTACTAAAGTGGTTAAGTCTCTAGTTGACCCCTCAACTGACAGCCCATTTAGACTAAAAATATCTACTTAAGCAAAACTTTCAATATCCCAGCAAATAGTTCCACAATCCAGAAGTGCCAGTTTGGTTGCTGGGTTTTAGGCACTAAGACATCTAATTGATTTTTTCCCAGTAAAATCTTTTTTTTATCAAAATGGGCTAAGTTTGGAAACCATGCTTTGATTTAAAGCAAATTGTTCATCACACCAACACTATCTGCAAAACACGCAAAAATAGTATTGACATGGGCAAAAACCTTCCTATAGGCTTTTAAAAGTTCCATAAAAAAGGTTTGAAACCCTTTCGACAATTAAAAAAAAAAAAAAGTACCCACTCAGTATTAAGAGACAGCTGTAGGAATCATCTTACATCTCAGTATCTATTGGTTTTTTAACTAAGCTTTTAAAGATTATATACACTTTCAAACTGCCAAAGAGAGTTGGTGTTAATGTGACTAATCTTCCAAGAATAAATATTAGGGTAAGCATCCCATTGTTCTAACACACCCGATATGGCTGCATTAGTGAGTAGGAATTTCTCTCAATGATTCCGTAACTTATGAAATGTGTAGAAGGGAAAGGAAACTAAATGCCTATTTCAACTCCCCACACAATAGAGGATGGTTCTATTTTTTGTTTGCTCATTTTTAGGAGGTACCAGGGATCGAACCCAGAACCTCGTACATGGAAAGCAGGCGCTCAACCACTGAGCTACATTTGCTCCCCTGATTCTATTTTCAAAAAATCGTTTAGCTTCAGGTTTAGATCAACCTAGCCTGGATCTTCCAAGAACTGCTAATTCAAAATCCTCTTGGAGTTTGTTTCCAACAAATTAGTGCTAAAAAATCTTGGCAATGGTGCACAGCGAGATGGTAGGAAAGGCTCACTTTCATGACTTCCCTGCTTGCCTTCCAAGTGTTCCATCTGCTCCCCTGTTCTTTCTAAACCACGTCCTGTATTTCTTGACCCAGTCTTTCCAATCTTTCTGTAATTCGAATAAGGTCAGGAAGGGTCTGTATATGTGTAATTAGGACACAGGATATATATGTCCTTGTGTTTCAACACCACAGGGAAAGAAAAGATGGCCGAAGATGTGATTATGAGATAGCCAGTACTGTTTCACATAATGGGGGGTGGGGTGCATAAAACACCATCAACCAAAAAAGTAAAATCCTTTAAAAACTGATATGGCTTTTATAAGACGTATATGACATTATAAACACACACCACACACAAATCACAGATTCTACTATAATACAATCAATTAACAAAAGAAAAATAGCCTGTTTTCTTTCTGATTTTATACAATTATTTTATTTTACACTTGTTTACTTCACTTTGGACCCAGCATGTCCTTAGGTTTCACCCACTCCTCAAACTGCTCTGCTGTGAGATAGCCAAGTTCAATGGCAGTTTCCTTTAATGTTGATCCACTTTTGTGTGCTGTCTTAGCAATCTGTGCTGCCTTGTCATACCCTAAATAAAATAAAGACGACACAGGAGTTAGCAGTGAAATCTGGTTTTCTAACCAAAAGGCAATCATTATTGTGTATGTACTTGATACTGATCCTACTGGTCTTCTTAAGTGATAAGACTATTTAGCAGTGATTATCTTGAAAATTATCATTTCTTATAATTTGCTTTTCATAAACAATACAGACTTAAACATACCTCACTTTCTACAATAGATTTGTTCCTAAATTGAAATTGTCCACTAACTCAGGTATTTTTACAGGGGGAAGTAAAAAAGGAAATACAGGACTAATATATAAAAATATACTGGTAGTGAAATTTGGAATGTTTCAAACATGTTTAACAAGAAAATGATCATCTTTGTAATAAAGCATTAACAAGTTAAATGCTACACTGAAAACAATGCCATCACTGGAAGCGTGGTGACTGGCAATGAGCCAGGAGAAGAGAAAAGAAGCCCTCTCGCAAGGAGAGGGAAGCAGCCGGGGCTCTCGGGAGAGGCGCCTTCAGAGCTGCTTCCATCAGCTCCTCTGCTGCCGGGCCTTCCACACACTGGCCTCTTCCCAGGCATCACAGGAACAGAGGGGAGAGTTTTAGCAGAAATATGTATTTGCACAAAATATCACAGATGTACTCTTTATTTCAGAGTTATTTCTTATCATTTAAATTAATGGGGGGGCGGGGCAGGCAGGGCAGTTCCACAAGTTGGCCTGACTTAACATTAGTTTTTTTAAAGTTAGAGGCAAAAGAAAGAACAGAAAAATTGAAACTGAAACCAATGAGGAAGGAAAAACAAGCAGCTCGGGGAAGATTACCAAAGGGAAGCAGCAAGCTGTTCTATGCCAGTATGCAATTTTAACTATCTATAAAATAAAGCATAGGTATAGTTAATTTTATTAATTTACTGTATTTGTGAATGCTCAACATGCTGATCAGAGTAATGTTTAGAAAGAACTTTCATGTTAACCTTTTGGGGTCTACGTTACGTGTTATGTACTCAGTAATGGTGTTAAAGCTAAGCATTAATGCTAACCCCTCTCTGCTCATTTCTGCAGACATCACCTCAATGCCTACAAGACACTATCAACAATCAGCTGTTACAGATGAGGACAGAGGCTCCATGACTTGAGTGGTGGCAAGGCTCATGCTTGGTCAACTATAAAGTGATGTTTCTCCCTTTTATCCTTGTAAGGCTTCTGATAAAACTCTTTTTACCTCACATTAAATTGATTCCAGGAAAGATTCATAAATCATTCAGCTTTAAAGCCACCTCTAATTTAAATGTTTTACAAGTTCTGAAGAATGGATCTGATGAAACATTTCTCACGTGAGCCTTTAGGTTTCCCTGGTATTCCTCCAGGTGAATGCTGACTTACAATTTTTAAATGGATCAACATAACATGACCGCTGCCAATTCTACACCAAAGAACAGACATCATATTGGGCTCAGAGGTACCCAAAGCAAGTCATGTAAGCTCTAATTTTACAAAACTGAAGTGATAGCTTGATGTGAAGTCAAGAATATAAAATCTGCTTGAAAGTTTCATGATTATAGAAGAATGTTTTGAAGAAGTAACCATATCATGCTAAATAACTACATCATAATTTGTACTAAAACAGAAAATCAAAAAATGTTAACCACAGCTCCAGCAATGAGAATGGGAACAAGGCTTTTAACATCGTAACATCACACAATGAATGCCTCAAAACCCAAGAAAGTCAAGCCCATTTATTTAATGGGGATCACTATGGTCAGGTTACAATCCAAGTTTCTACCTTTGATTTACAAAATGTTTTATTTACAATTCTGGAAAAGGCTGAAATAAAAAAGCAAAGATTTAGACAAAAAATTTGTATCCACCCCTTTTCTCAATAATCTTTTACTTTTGTTTTATGTGGTAATTTTCCATTTCTGAATTGAATAAAAGAACAAAAACACAATGTAGTAGAGTTTTGGGAGAAGGCAGAAAAATGAATTCTCCATGTTGCTAATCAGCCAGTGCCACCTAGTGACACTGTCAACTGAAAGGTCTTATAAGTGACCTTCTACAAGTGTGTGCATGGAATACTGAGCATCCGAATTTCATTAATATTAAAATAAGTTTGAATTATTACTTATGAATTCACAACACTTCAAAAAAAAAAAGAAGTATAATCGATCAAGTTTTTGAAAGGATTAAGACACCATAAACTTTGTAACTATATGTGGTACCACTAAACACAATTTCAAATAAGGGCTTTTACTGAGACAATGTTCAAAAAGAATTTGCTGTCCACACATTTATCCAGCAGTCTCTTTAAAAATTTTCAGCTTTTTAATCTTGTATTCAAAATGACATTACTATGTTTTAAACCCATACCTATATGAGGATTGAGAGCCGTCACCAGCATTAAAGACTCATTCATTAGCTTGTTGATCCTTTCTGTGTTGGCCTGGATTCCCATTACACAGTTTTCTGTGAAAGAAACTGAAACATCCCCCAGCAGTCTTGCTGAGTGTAACACATTTCTAATCTGTAAGAGATAGAGGGAGAGAACTATTAAGCCTAACATTTCCTCCCCCCCAATAACATATTTTTGAGGGTTCATGAATGGATATATAATTCAGTAAGCATATAGTATGTCTACAAACTGTAAGGCACTACTACACAAGAACAAATGTGAAATAAACTGTGAACATTTGAGAGCACAGAAATCTGTAAGAGGTGAAAAGACATAAATAAAAATAACTAAAATACAAGATAGCCTGTGTGAAGTTCTAACACAAAGGTATGAAGTGCTAAAAGAGCACAATGAGGGGAGCGGATGTGGATCAAGCAGTTGGGTGCCCACTTCTCACATGGGAAGTACTGGGTTTAGTTCCCAGTGCCTCCTAAAGAAGATGCACTGGCGCAACAAGCAGACACAACGAGCAAGACAGATGAGGGAGCCATCTGGGGTGGGTGGGGGGCAGCACAGAGAAAGAGAAACTAATTCTAGTTGTAGAAATTGGCGAAGTACTATTTGATGGAGAGGACTTAGGAAAAACCCCCAGAGTCTAACAACTATACCTTTAATAATGGACCCTAATAGAAGACACAGAATTTTAAGGTTTAATTTAATACTGATGACTTTATTATAAGGCTAGTGTTCATTATCTTGATCTAGTCCTTTATTAAAGACAAAAAACAAAAGAGACTTAAAAAAAAAAAAAAAAAAAGATAAACATGACATTTATTGTTATACACCTGGATTTGCCAAGCAACTAGTGCTGTTTGGTATCTGGCCTGAAAGCAAAAGTTTATAGATCTGAGTTCTGCCTTGTCTTTTTAATTTCCACTAGGAATGTACATTCCATGAAGGCAAAAAAAAATCTCTCTTGTTCACTATTCTATCACTAGCACCCAGCGCAGTGCCTGATACAGAATAACAGTCAATAAATATATGAATACACTGAGTGACTAAACTTAATTTTTGTCATTTGCATGTCCTTATATTAAAATCAGACTTTACATCAGATATCAAGAGGAAAGGAGTCTCTAATATAATTTAGACAAAATGCTCTGCATAAATGAACAACTGTAGAGAGAGACTAGATAGAAGGTGATGCCATCTTGTTCCATCTTCTTAAAGATGAAGGAAAAAGAACAGTTTGGGTGGACAGAACAACGTTCTAGGTCTGTGGAAGAGGTAAAACCAATGAAAAAAAGCCTGAGAAATGACAGGAAAAGAAGCAGAGAGAAAGTGTTGGAGAAACCAAGGATGACGAGTGTTTAAGAGGCACAGTCAGCAGCAGATGGTATTGAGAAAAGAAGTGTGGAATGTCCACTGGAGCCAGGAGGTCGCCAATGACTGTGAGGCCAATTCAAGCACGAGTGGTAGGGGCTGAGAGCACAGTGTAGTGACGCCAGTGCGAATGAAAACGAGCAAGGACTATTCTTTCAAGACCGAATTTGAGGGGAAGAAGAAAAAAGCAGCACGAGGAGACAGAGTTGAAGGGGTCCTTTTTTAAAAAAAAGGTCTGGGGAGATGGGCTTATTTCTAGCCACTGTTACTCCTATGGGTGAGGGATAAGAAAGAAACCTATATCCTACTTCCAGAATTTTCTTTCCACTGAAAAATGAAAACCATCAAATTTACTTGAGCTAAAAGTCACCTAATTAAACATCCAGGGTCAATCCTCTAACATTAAGTAAATGCTTGACTTCCAATTGCTACTGATATCAGTCAAGTACCTAATGTAGAATCTCTAGAAACAAAAACCAAGACAATTAGCCTTCACAGTTAAAAATTTTTTAAATCAAATTTAAAACTTACCATCATTGGCTTGAAAACATTCAACTCAAAATGTCCATTGCTACCTCCCACAGTAACAGCGACGTGGTTCCCCATCACTTGTGCTGCAACCATAGTCATCGCCTCACACTGGGTAGGGTTCACCTTTCCTTCAAATCACCAGCGAAGAATCCACGTCAAATACCCTCATGACTTTGAGTAACCAATTAAGATTAGGTTTTACGCCAAATAACCAAGCAAAAAAAAAAAAAAAAAGGAAATCTAATTCCATTTAAAAAGTATAACATAATAATGCAGGGACCCAATCATCAATGCCATTAAGCCACTCCTTAAAAGTCACTGTTTGCCCAGCTACACTCATCTAACAGTACTGCCCAGGCATCTCCACTGGATTCAAATGATAGCATCTGAGTCTGTTAAATGACTTACTGAAAGCAAAGCATAGTGTCAGTGTCATTACCCTTAGCTAACAGGTCCATAAACCAATGCAAAGAATTAAGTAAGAGCAGGCTGGTATGACTCGTTTTTATTCAACCCAATGCTGATAACTCTAGCAGTCTATTCTAGAATTCCCTTAGCTATTGGATGATCCACAAACCGTGAATCATTCAATGGCTAATGAATAGCCACAGCTACAATATAGTTCTTTGCCTTAAGGGCTTTCATTCATTCTATAAATATTTATGGAGCAAATATTAAGTACTCTCTAAGACAGAAACTATTAAACATTTTCTGATGTGGGAATCAAAATACATGCTGATAATTCAGACTCCGGTGTCTTACATTGATGGGTGACGTTCCTACAAGTCCTGATCAAAGATGGCTCACACAAACTGTGAAACAAGTGTGCCTCACGTGTCTGCACCCATCTTTGGGATCATATCAAACAAAAGGAAACACTGTGTAGATGAGAATGCCTGGGTCTTTGGCAAGTTCAAGCTCCAACATTTACTAGCTATGTAATTACCTGGCATGATACTGCTTCCTGGTTCATTTTCCGGCAAGATCAGTTCTCCCAGACCTGAGCGAGGACCAGAACCCAGAAAACGTGTATCATTTGCTATCTTCATAAGACTACAAGCAGCAGTGTTCATGGCTCCACTGAGTTCAACCAAAGCATCATGAGCAGCCAGAGCTTCAAATTTATTTGGAGCTGTGACAAAAGGCAAGCCTGAAAAAAACAAAAAGAAAAAAATCTATTCAGGTGAACAGATAACATTAAACATTTTACTATCAGCAAGTTAAATATAAAGTTCCAGCATATGTAAAGCAAAAACAAAACAATAAAAAATTGTACTTCAGAAAAAGGTGTATCTTAAGACTGAAGCTTTCTCTACATTTCTTTAAGCAATCCTGAAGAGATGGAACGAACCAAGTGATCACTATTGCATATAAAGGATGGAAAAAATAAGTTCAATAAACATACCAAAAGAAAAAACACTATCCCACTGCAAACACATGTGCATGATGCCTCAATACTCTTGGGCAAAGATGAAAAGTAAGTGAAATTCACTCTGCTTTGTTCCACACTCCTAGCCTAGTATTATTTCTTTTTGCCCACCTTACTTTGTTTCATTATCTTTTCCAGCCAACCAAGAGATCCCCTGAGAGATCCCGAGAGAAGTAGGAGCCAAAATGAATTAGATATTATCAGTCAACCTCTCCCACGCTCAAAATTTTAAAGACCTACTCATTCTATACCCTAAGAATACAGTTCTTCTCCATTAAAATCTGATTTTTCAAAAAACCTACCAGTAAGCAATAATATACGTTGTATAATTATCTCCACTCCAACCCTCTGGTAACATCTGTATTTTATAAGTTTCCAAGAGATGATAACTTGGTTCCTATAATAGTTATCATTATTAAGAGTACAGGACCTTCTCTACTATAGGAAAGACAGATTCCAAAAGACTAGTACAAAGAAGTATCACAGCATGACAAAGGAAAAAAGACATTAAGCCTGACAAATTCTACAACATATTTACCACACAAATTTCTCAACCATCAGTTCATTTGCCTGCTCTGAAAACTGGTGTTCAAAATAGCATTAAAGGGAAGATGATTGACTACCACCAGACAATAAATCAAGTCAACACTGTTAAGATTTTAAATGCATGATGCAGGGACTCATAGATGGAAAACTTTTTAAAAGCAAAAGAATTTAAAACACAACTTCTAAAATAGATATAAAGTACAAATGTTTAATGGAAAAATATTTTTTCTAATTTTAAATTCAGAATACAAGGCAGAAAAATGTACAGACTAGTGTATAAAAAATGAGTAATAACTCACGCTATCACTAACCTGTGAGTGCAGCTACTTTTGCTGCAACCTTTTCTGCAAAGCCTATTCTAGTATTTAAACCAGTACCAACAGCAGTGCCTCCAGCTGCAAGCTCATAGATTCTTGGCATGGCAGCTTTTATTCTTGCTATTGCATATTTCACTTGTTGCACATAACCACTGAATTCCTGAAGAGAAGGAAATTAAGGTGAGAATGAATAATTTCCTGATGGCTTATAAGTGACTCTAACTCATTTTTAAATATAAGTTTTTCAAACATATTTCAGAACACTAAATTATAACCTATTCAAGTAGTATGTATACTATTTCAATTTATACGAGGAACGAAGGATAAAGATTTATAAACCTTTAAGGTAGGGCAATGTCACTGACAATAACATTTACTCTGTTTACAATCCAGTATATTTGAATAGAAAGTGAAGAAAAACACAAAAAATAAACTTTAAAAAAGGACAATGTCACTACAATAAATGATTGGTTTATGTGTGATCTACTAAATAAACCGAAGTGATTTCTTATCATTTTTTGCTGTACCCCAGACAACTTTGAGAAAGAAAAAATAGTGAATCTACTCCCAAGAAAAAGGCAAATATGGAAACATTCTTACAATTTCAGTTTAAAAACCTGACAGGGAACATGAGGACATTTTGCAGGGGCTTGAAAGCTAAATGACTCACTGACCAACCAAAAAAATGATAAAAGGGTAGAGTAAAACTACAACTTCAAGACAGATTTTACTTCTATTGATATCACATTGCTTCCCATAATATGACACCTTTTAGATAAGACAACCAGAGTTAATCATGTTTTAAACATGGTGATGGCCCTATTAATAATTAAGCAGGGATAGCAGACATGAACTGGGACTCAAATGGGCAAGCAAGGATGTAGGATTACATTGATTTTCCAAAGAAACTTTCCCCAGCTTTTCTTCCAGTGCTTTAGACTTGTACATCTCCTCATAATCTGATGCCCCAGATCACTGCAAGCAAGTCATTCATCTGTGTTTTAGAGCAACGCCAACTACATGAGCAATTATAAAGCCAGTATTCTTGCATTTGGGGTTATAACTCAACTTTTTATTTCTTATATGATTCAAATACAAATGCATAAAAAATAATTATAAATCTGTATTACTGGACACAATGCATGAAGATGTAATTTGTCATAACAAAAGCAAAAGGCGGGAAGGAGTGGTATAAAAGCAATATTTCCATACACTACTGAAGTTAAATTGGTATCAATTCTAACTAAATTGTTATGATTTTTAGGATGTTAAATATAATCCCCATTGTAATCACTAAGAAAATATTGTTAAAAAATGCAAAAAAATGAAATGAGAAATCAAAATGCTTAACTACAATAGAACAACTAAACACAAAAGGTATAATGGAGGAAATACAGAAAACAAGGACAAACAAAACACAATAGCAAAATGGCAGAAACAAGTCCTTCCTTATCAGTAATTATTTTCAATGTAAATGGACTAAACTCTCCAATCAAAAAGCAGAAACTAGGAAAATGGATAAAAAACCATGATCCAACCACATACTGTCTACAAGAGACTCACTTTAAATCCAGACACAAACAAGTTTAAAGTGAAAGGATGGATAAAACATGAAAACTCAAAGCTAACATTGTACTCAGAGATGCAAGGCTAAAAGCCTTCCCCCTAAGATCAGGAACAAGGATGCATGCTTTCACCACTGCTACTGAACACTGTACTGGAAGTTCTAGCCAGAGCAAACAGGCAAGAAAAAAAAAAAAAGGCATCCAAATTGGAAAAGTAAAAGTTCTGATAGGGAGAAGAAAAGGTTTTAGTAATGGATGGTGGTGATGGTTGTACAATACAGCAAATATAATTAATGGCACTGAATTGTGTATTTAAAAATGGTTAAAATGCCAAATTTTATGCTATATGAGTTACCATAACAAAATTTAAAAGATATATTTATATAATCCCTTTTGGGTAAAACTGATCCATCTGATATAACATTCTTAGTATATATACCAGCTGAATTCACTTATGAAATATATTTTACTGGGAAAAAATATGCAAACTCAAAAGACAATCCTAATAAAAGTAAAAATGCTTCTTATCAGATACAGTCAAACAGAAATATATAATTTTCTATCATTTTATACTCTGAAGAATAATGATTTTACATAGGCAGCTGAGTCATGGCCCAAATGGACTTTAAAATAATGGTTTTTCAACATGTGACACACAAAAAAAGGAAAATATTAGAAATCAGAGGAATACTCAAAAGTTTCAAAGACATATATTATTCCTACTTAGGAATCATGCATGGTAATAAGAAAAGATGAAACAAAGAGAAATAAGACAAGTGTTGATTAAAACTGCTAAATGGTCAATATAGATCAGTCTCCATCACTGTTATTGTTATTGTATAAGTTATTGTTATAAATTTGGCCTTTCTAATCCAGTGGACTGTACCAATCTCTAAACTGAATGAAATATTCTGGTCACACTCTTATACCTGTCCAAGGGTAAGTGGAACAGCATCTTGCGTATGAGTTCGCCCAATTTTGATGATATGGGCAAACTCTTTGGATTTTGCCTCAAGAGCATCATGTAGTTTCTGCAGTCCTGGTAGAAGTACTTCATGAACTTCCATTGCAGCAGCAATGTGCATTGCTGTGGGAAAAGTATCATTTGAGCTCTGTTTGGAAAAATTTCAAAAGAAATATAAAATGATTAAATCAAAGGCAACAAAAGGCAAATTTGAAGGTCTCAATTAAGACTCACTGAATAACTACTCCAAACTCAGTATATTTAGAACTCAATTACATTTCTGTATGGCAAGTCACAGGTCACTTAGGAAAAAATAAGCAGCAGCCTGGTTTCTTGCACGGTCTGTACTTAGACTGCATTATACTTTGTACACTATCTACACTGAATGTATTATATATTAGTATATCTGCCTGCCAATAAATTACAGGAAAATAGAGACATACAGTTAATAACTCTAAGCATACAGTGTTTGTGTGTATATAAACAACTGCCTTTAAAGATGGCAACAATAAAATATCTTATAGTCAGGGCATATAGTCTTTCACAGACAGTTTGCCATTTATTAAACTTCTGTGAAGTGGGCCACCACTTTAAAAATAGGAAAGCCAGGGTCTCAAAGAGGTTCTGTGACTTGCCAAAATGTTTAGGAACTGACAGAAATGATCCTGATCAGGAAGTCTAATTTAAGAGCTCTTTCCTCAACTGTTGACCTATGGTAAATATTTATGATGTTATCTAAAGAGATACATCCATTTAGTTTTTAATTTTTCTTATGGGGAAAAAAAAAATCAAACCACTTACATAAGTAGTATGAACAGTATAATGAGCACCCATGAACCTACCACCTAAATTCAATAATTAACAATACAGAGCAACTCTTGTTTCATTTTTAACTGCATCCCACTGCTCTACCCTACCACACACTATATTATTTTGTAACATATTCCAAATTTCAGTATATATAATAGAAAAATATTTAAAAGCAAGCATTTGGTTTGAAAAGTCCTTCATACAATGCATTTATATAAAACCTCACCCGTTAATTCTAAAAATTTATTAAATTACACCTAGAACCAAGATCTTGGTTTCTAAATCTCATGAAAAGAGGGGGGAGGA
>JAQZBX010088256.1:0-12777 GCA_029593785.1 Cabassous unicinctus | reverse complement strand
AAAGAGTTCCTCTCTGAACTCTAATCTTTCATACCAAGAGCACTGACTACGGTGTGAAAGCTGGAGAGGTATGTGCTTATATATACCTGTGTGCAAACACATACACATGTACCCTTAAACATCCACATGACCACAGATAAACCTCCAGCCCCAAATAAGGCTTTCCTACACAATAATCCCAGCTATGACTCCCAGGTAACTTTAATACATGCCAGCCATGAAGCTAAGCATTTTACAATCATTGTCTCATTTTCGTTTCACAATAATCCTATGAGGTAGTGTCTCGTACTGTGCCCATGTTACTGACAAAGACCCTCAGGTTCAGAGAGATCATGTAGTATGTCCAAAAATGGTGCTGCATGCTAATAATTGCCAGAGCCAAGAACTCAAAAAACCAGACATCAGAGCCCATGCTCTTGATTTCTAGGCTACATGCACTACCATGTCCGATCTCTGCACACACACACACACACATACACACTTTCCACAATATCTGTCCTCTCCACTTATGGGCTAAGCCTGTCTCCTCAAACACCTTCCAAGTAGGGGTCCCAATAAGACCTCCTTTATTTCCCTCTCCTCCTCCTGTCCTGGGTTGCTGATGGAAGTGAGAAATGGTTAGACATTAATCACTGCCACACAGTATGTCAGATGTATGAGTGCAGGACTCCAGGAAAGAACAGGATCATGAAGATCGTACTGGTTTTGGAAAATTTTTTAGACAAGAGGTATGGAGGAGGCTTGAGCTGAAACTTAAAGGGCATGTGAAATGTGGATGGATTCAGGGGAGAGAAGAAAGTATTCCAGGTGGAGAGATGATTGCAAAGGTTCACAGCCTGGATAAGCAAGTTATTGAGCTCCTATGGGGAGGAATGTGACGTGTGTGTTCCCTGAGTGATGACAATGATGATAACAAAAACTACCATTTGTTGAGCATTTATGTGCCAAACACTGTGCTTATCATGCATTATCTTCTTTGACCCTTGCAGCAACACTACAAGGAGGTTATATTATTATCCTTATTTTATACTTGAGGAAACAAGCACTGGAGCCCCATTTCAAGCCCTGGCACTCAGACATCAGAACCCAACCTGTAATGGACTATGCAGCTCCACTCCTGAATTCTTAAGAGGTGCACAGAAAATCAAAACTGGAATAAGAGGTATTGAGATCAGGAGCCAGACTGCCTAGGCACCAAATCCTGGCACAGCTCCTTTAATACTGGCATAACCTTGGGGAAGTTACTCAGCTGCTTGTTCAGTCTCAGTCTCCTCATCTGCAAAATGGGGATGATAACCAAGTCCACCTCCTATGATTGTGTACATTATATAAATGACCCACATAAAGGGCTCAGAACCATGCCTGGTACACAGTAAGCAGTCAATAAGGATTAGCTCATTATTACCATATGGACTGGCTGTATTTTCCAGTTGTTAATCTACTAGGTGCTACATCAAATCCTTTGTGGAACAAGGACAAAGTAGGGCATAAATCAACCAAAAAATCAAATGTTTTCCTGCATAACTTACTTAAGGAAGAGGCAGAGCTATTATTCCAGCCCAGTTAGGCCTGCCTGATTTCAAAGATGACAGAAGTAAGGTTACATTGAAAAAGAAACCTTTCCTCCAACAAACCCCAACGCCAGCAGGAAAAAGAGCCCAGATAAGAGTGACCATGTCAAAATTTAGGATAGGAAAACTTAGTATATCCCTTTAGGATTCCCTATTTCTTCCCACAGGAGGCTTTGGGCATGCCACTTTACCTCTCTGAGCCTGTGTCCTTACTTGCAAAATGGGGAAAACAATACTTACTTCTCAGGATTGTGGTGACAACCATGTTATTAAAACCCCATATTTTTTAAGTGCTGACTCCATTCCTGACGTGTATAATGACATCTAGCTCTTACCAAAATCCTCCTGGACACTAAAGGGGACCATCACTCTGAGGTGAATTTTGCCTTCCTCCCCGACCTGAGTCTGAGTCCGAGGTTTGGGTTTGAAAAGAGATTTCATTAGTAACTGGAGAATTCTGTGGGAGCGCCCCCCAGCAGCAGTTCCGCCCCACCAGGGAGTAATTCTAGGAAGGTAATGTGAGCTGGGGGAGGCTGGAGAACCAGCTTCACATTTATTTACTCTGACAGCTAAATTGGTGAGCAAGGGGGAAATCAGATGAAAGCCATTTCAGAGTAAATACTAAATACAAAATTTAAACGTTCAGGTTGTGACAAATGGGGAGGAGGCAATGGAAGAGACGTAGACAGCCCCCTGCCTCTCCCCAGTCCAGGACCCCAGCCTCACCTTCTTACCTTCCTGGGTATTTCCTGAGTAGAGGAAAGAGCCGAGAATGGGATATGAATTGCATGAACCTAGGCAAGCCCATTTATCTCTCCTGGCCTCAGTGTCCTCATCAGTAAAAGGTACGTGTTGTTTGGCTCTGATGGGGAATGCACTAGCCTTGGAGTTAGACCTGAGGTCAAATGCTAGCCCAGTCACTTCCTGGCTGGGTGAGCTTGGAACAGGCACTTATCTTCTCTGAACCTCAGTTTCCTCAACCGTGGGGAATATGAACCTTAGAGGAGTAAATGAGATACTCAGTGTAAAAGGACTTTTGAGACCTCAAAGCCTATTGCTAATGTGAACAATTGTAGTCACTCAAAGTCCCCTTCCAGTTCTGACACCTGCTGAGTGAATTCAGTTCAGCAGACATTTAAGAAGTGCTTACTCCATGCCCTGCTCCAATGCTAGACACAGGGAACCCAGCAGATGCTGCCCATGAGAAGCCCGTAGTCTATTGGGAGAGAAGAAAACCTGCATTTACAGTGAACTAGGACAGGTGCTACGAAGAGGGTAGCACAGGTGCTATAGAAGCAAGGGGGAAGGACACTTAACCTAGCTTACTGGGTAGGTATCAGGAAAGGCATCCTAGAGGAGGTTAACTTTTCAGTGAAGTCCTTAAAGATGAGTAAGTGTGAGGCAGGCAAGGACTGAGGGAAGTTGGATCAGGATGGAGAATGGAGGGCAGGCATCTGTGAAGCCTCAAAGGGCACCTAGTTAGTGATTTGCTGGGGAAACATTGAGAGATGAGCCTGGGAGCTAGATCATGGAGGGCTCAGTGCTGGCTGAAGTTGTGGATTAATCTTGAAAGCTATGGGTCTATGAGCCAACACTTCTACAGGAAGCAGCATCCTGTCTCTGTAGACCCAGCATGGTACGGTGGTTAAGAATTCTGCTTTCGAAGCCAGGTAGTCTGAACTGATAACTGGACTCTATGACATGCTGGTTGTGGGACCTAAGGCAAGTGACAAACTATGTTAGCCTTAGTTTTCTCAACAGTAATGTGAGAAATTAACAGTGCCGTGATGATTCCAGAACAAAATGTGTGCTAAGAGCTCCGCACGGGCCTGGCATTGGGTAAGCACTTAATGACAGAGCCACAGTCATTATTAAGAAGTGTGTGTGACAGGAACAAAGGAGGCCCTAGTTGAGTGGGGAGTTCTCGGGGGATAAATGTAATTAATGTCCCCTCCTAAGAGGATTTTCTCCCAACTACACTATTTGAAGCAACTACCCCTCTTATTCTTTTTCCAATAGAGTAGATAAGGTTGAAAACACAGACTAGTCTGTGATAAGCCTTGTGCATCATGCTAAGGATGTTCAACTTCAAACTATAAATTGTGAGGGCCCATCAAATGCTTTTAAGTGTGAAAATGACATGGTCAAATTTGGGGTTGGGCTTGAGAATAGATTTGAAGGAGATAAGTCCTTCCTTAAGACCTTCAGTGAATAAAGTATTTGGAGTAATCTGAGAGAGAGGTGATGGGACACTATAGGAACAAGGAGGTTAGAAAGCAGGGATAGTATTGAAAGTTAATTATTATAATATAATTTGTTATATAATCATATATTGTATACAAACATATACAACTATAGATATGATTACATGTAACATAATTTTAATATGTGAAGTTGATTGTTTAGGAGGCTAGATTTGGGGAGTGGGGGAGGGAAAATGTTAAAGATAGCTCCCAGATTTGCAATTTTTAAATTTATCTACTTTTTCTTCATTATGTTGTTCAAAAAGATAGGGAACACGGGAGCAATAGGGGGTGAGGGTGGGATCGGCAAAGGGGAATATTGAGCTGTTTTGATTCAACATACCAGTGGAATATTCAGGTGAAGGTGCCCAGGAGTAAACTGGATATATAAATCTGGAGCTCAGAAGAGGCTGGAACTGGGAAGAGAAACTTCAGAGCCATTAGCGTAGGGATAGCAGTTGAAGCCATGAGAGTTGATGCTATTTTACAGCAACCAGGATTAACCCCACTTACAGAGAAGAGTTGATTTGTTTGCTTTCCAGTTTCAGCGGGGAAGTAACTTGCCCCTGAGGCTCATCTTATTTCCAGTGAGAATCATTTTTTAAATTATAAAGTACATTTTATCTAGTGGTAAGTGCTAAAACAGAATCAAGTATTTAAGAAGCAGAAAGACAATTAACTGCCTTGGGGCAATGAGGATAGGTAGGACAGTGTCAGTTACATAAATGGTAGAGGTGGGGGTGGCAGACAGGACTTTCCAAGTAGAAGGAATGACTTCTACAAGGACATGGGGATCTGGTAGAGTCCATCGTGTTCGAGATGTACAAGCAGTTTAGCCTAGTGAGGGAGAGAATGTATATGGAGACAGATTGTAGAAGGCCTCATAAAGCCTGGCTTATCCTATGGGTATAGGTATTGGGGTCTTAACTCCTTTTAGGATTAAATCTCAAGCTCTTTCATTTCATTGGGCTTTGGTCTTCTTCCTCCAAAACCCTTCCTAAACCCTTTGCCTGGCTAATGTATAAACATCCTTCAATGCTCAGCTCAGGTGTTGCTTCCTCTGGGAAACCATCTGCGCCCTCAACTCCCATTTTGAGCTTGGTTAGGTGCCCATCCTCTGTGTTTCTGCAGCCCTCAAATCTTCCTTTTATCATGGTACATGGTCAAGGGACCATGCCTAACCATCTTTATACCCTCCTCGCCTGGCACATGGCAGATGCTCAGTATATGAAGTGTATGTTTGAGGGATGAATATTTTCCTTCTAACGAGATTACCCACTAGGAAACTTCTCCACTAGAAGAGACCTGTTTTCAGAAAAGGCAAACTTACTTTCCCTGTTTTATTTTTCAAGGCTAAATTTTTAATATTTCTAGCTTAAAAAGATCACAAGGCACATCAAAAATAAAATGCCATTCTACATAATGAGTAATCTTCCTGAATAAAACTGGATGTGAAGGAAAGAAGAGATAGATAAGCCTGTGTCCCTGGGATGGTTAATGATATACTCTGACAGATTTTTTTTTTTTTAAACTTGGAATTCAAGTCTCTCTGCAGAGACCCCTAAGAAGAATATGCCTGAGAATTTAACCATCCCAGAGGAAAACACAATCAAGAGATACACAGATTCCTGACCATATCATTTGAACACCTGGATTTTTCAGTCACATGAGCCAATAACCTTCTCAGAATAAGATAGTTGGAGTAGGGTTTTTGTCAATTGAACTGAGAGTCCTGACTAAACTACTCACATAGCTGGGGCTGGAATTTTAACTTGGACATATCTGATGCCACAACTCTTTGGGCCTCAGTTTCTTCACAAGTACAAAGAGGGCATTTAGCTTGCATTTGTATAAATGTTAGGGTTACATTTTGCATTTGATAAAACAGGAACTGAGATTAAGAAGATATTTCATTCCCCTCTCCTGAATATTTCCTTTAATTCTTCACCCTTGTATAAATAAAAATTGAGACATAATTTCAGCAAAACAGTAAACCAAAGGATGATTTCACCTAATACAGATGACCTCAAAACAAGAGTCGACCAAGTTAATAATTACATTTTACAAACCGTTTCATCAGATTGCTTTCAGCACTATTTATGACATATTAAGTTGATTCTTTTGAGAGAGATCAATGTGGCATGGTGCTTTCAGAATTCCATTAACAACTTCTTTTTGAATAGTTACACTTGCAACGAGAAAAGCTAGTCTCTTTCTGAATCTCAAACAACACAGATAGGCAGGCATAGAGGTTGAAGAGAATTAGGATTGTTTGCTCTCTAGCCAGAGACTTCTGTAAAGTAGCAAACCTAGAAGCAACATTCCACCAGGTCAAACCAGCCCAAAGTCCTGAGTAGAAACAACTCTACCAGAGAGCTGGAGTCTTTATTCCAGTAAACAGAGGAGAGAGAGAAGATACAACCACATAGACACTATCTTGCATTTATTCACACAGAGGAGTAAGAATTGGTACAAATAATAAACATTGCTTTAAATACAAATAAATAGATCTGGTTTCTAAAGGAAACAACTCTATATAATTCAAAGTTAAGTATTTTCTAAATTCCTATTAAAAATAGAAGACTATTTTCATTAAGTCCTACTCCACCATAACCCTCTGAGGACTTAAGCATAAAATGGTGAATTCTATACTCCAAGAAATCACCAGAAAAATGGGAGATAGTGCTCCCACCTCCCTGAACTATTCCCCAAACGGAAGGAGAGTTAACTTGCATCATAGACATAGCTAATTAATGCAGAAAGTATCTGATATCTAAAGATATCTGAAAAGATTTACCTTGGGAAAGGTGGCAAGAATTTCTCTGAACCAGTCATGTGAGTTCTGAAACACTGCTATACTGAAGTTTTGGTTCAAGTGTCTTAAAATTCATTTATGCTTACAGGAAGACTTAAGTTTCTATAATGAAAGCTTCCTCTTGCTAGGAACGATAGTGGTAAACAGTCTGTAATCACCAAGAATGGCACCTGAAGTCAAAAAGTGATTTACCTGGTAAAGGAGCAATGGTGCTGCCCAATTAAATAGTCTGTCAAACTTGGCACCAAAGTGACTGAAACTGTGCTCCACAGAAACATATCCCAAAATCTCTTCATTTATTACCTTTCTATATTGTTACATCTAGAATGTTCAAAATGGCAAAAAGTATCTAGGAGAAATATGTTCTATGAATAAAGAATCATTTTAAAGTCATGCAGTCTTTAAATCCTTTAAAACTATATAAAACATGAGGTCACTATAATCTTGGTGCCTGAATAGTGCCCCCTCCATTGACTCACTGTGCCCACTGCATGCCACCCCAGCACCCCTAACAAGACAATTCAACCTCTTCTACTCAGACCTCTACACAATTATTAGGAAATAATATGTTCAACAGCTATCAATATAGCAACTTCTAGGTTTTAAAGATATTTTGCTTTTCTGTCTATTTAGGTTGACCATGATACAATTCCAAATAGAACATTCTCATGCTATAAAAACAACCTCATGCAGTAAGTGCAATTTTAAAAGTCCTACATTAATAACAACATTTGGTATTAGAGAAGACAGGATTATTTTTTTCAAAACTGATTATTAGAGAATAAAAGTTGGATTTCCAAATAGAACTTCCGTTGTGGTATAAAATGCTAAATTTGATTCTACAGTTTTGTTGACGCAAACAATTTAAAAATATACAACATATTTTCCTAATTGGGATTTTGAAACAATAAGCATAATTCTTAAAACAGATTACCACAACATTTGCTCAAAGAACCAGCTCCCTTTTGCCAAGAACTTTCTCTTTTTAGTCCAATTGGAGGGATTTCCACGGTAAATTCTGGAACAACAGTTCTGAACATGATTTAAAATCTGTCTCTCACTTTCCCCTCTTTTACTTTTATGTTTTAAAGACACTTGAGCACAGAAAAAATTTTTTTTTCTTTTTGTAAGAAGGACATTAATAAATTTAGTTTCCTGATTTAAATAATAACATTTTTTATGTTTGCTTTTTTTTCTGGCACACTATATGATGTTTCTGGAATTACAAATCCAAACAAACCAGCCAACTAGAGCATCCCAGTGTTCAAATCACAATTTTGGATACAATCCTATTTATTCTGGATGATGCTCAACTCCACACATACTTCAGGGAAGAAACATCCATAAGAAAATCCAAAAATGTTATGTTACCAAAGTCTAACATGTGATTGTGCTCTGTTGGATAGTACCATTCACATTTACAAAGTACAAAGGCAGAGGATTTCAGGTGTGGAGACCAATTTGCTTTTGCTGCTACAGCAATTCACAACCATCATCTTCGAGATTTCCAAGCTGTTCTAGAATAAGGAGTAGTCCTTTTTTTATCTGGTGGCTTAAAGTAGGAATATACAGGTGCTGCTGGATACTCTGCATCAGGATTTTCTGCCATCATTTTCAGCTTTGCTTCAATGGCTTTTATCTTTGCAGTGACACTAGAAAAAGGACAGCAGAGGATCAGAGTGGGCCTGGTGGCATTTAGGAAATACTTGCATATTTTTTTACCCTCTCATGCAGATCAGAAAAGCAACAAGATATTCAAATATGAATTTACAAACAATTTACATAAAAGACAGAAAAAGTAACTCATGATCTCATTTTAAGAAAGAGATCAAGTCCGTATCATCTATTAAGTTTTTATTATAAGCCCAGCACTGTTATGAGTGTAAAAAATCCTTGCTTTTTCCTCTCCATCAGGGCTGGCAGCCATTTTTTAGAGAGCAAGGGTGAAGAGACACTGCAGAAACTGTGAGAAATTCCCTTCTGACTGGGATCATTGTTATCCCTGGGCTAGAATGCAAAACTCTCAGGCATGTGAAGCAGATGTGGCTCAAGCGATTGGGCTCCCGTCTACCATATAGGAGGTCCAGGGTTCAATTTCCGGGGCCTCCTGGTGAAGGCACGCTGGCCCATGTGGCGAGCTGGCCTGCATGGCCAGCTGGCGCAGCAAGATGACGCAACAAAAAGAGACACAGAGGAGAGACAATAAGAGACGCAGCAGACCAGGGAGCTGAGGTGGCGCAAGAGATTGAGCACCTCTCTCCCACTCTGGAAGGTCCCAGGATCGGTTCCTGGTGCCGCTTAAAGAGAAGACAAGGAGGTTCTTCCATAAGCAGCTGCCATGGCAGGCCAGGAGGATCCAGTGCAGAGAGAGATTCACCAGGACTGAGCAAATCGGGAGTACACTGAGGTCATTAGCAGCAGCATCAAGAAAATTGTGGGGAAGCGGCTGTGGCTCAATTGGTTGGGCTCCTGTTTACCATATGGGAGGCCTGGGGTTCGATTCCCAGGGCCTCCTGGTGAAGGCAAGCTGGCCCGCGTGGCGCGGTGAGCTGGCGCAAGATGACGCAACAAAGGGAGACAAACAGACACAGAAAAATGCACAGCAAATGGACCCAGCGAGCACAAGCAGCAAGGGGGGGATAAATAAATAAATAAATCTCTAAAAAAAAAAAAGAAAGAAAATTGTGGACTTTCTCAACTCAGTGGAATTGGAGAACTACCTGAACCTGAGGACACACTGATTATAATGCAGTGACAACACCCTAACAAAAGATATGTCTTGTTGTTCAAGACTTGCAACACTAAATGAGAAACTGACTGCTTTGAACGGAGAATAGAGTACACTGAAGCCCAGGTGACAAAAGGTGAGACCCTCACCTACAGTTATGCCATGCTGCTGCTGGGAAGTTGCTTTACAGAACACAGGCCCACGTGGGAAAGACCATAGCAGCCACAGCAACTTCCTCTCTCCTTACAGAGCAACAGGGATTATTCTTGTTTTTCTTTTTTCAAAAATGTGCCCTTTGGGCTTTGCCATGTACACCTGAGGGTATAATGTGGCATGTGGGAAAAAGTCCAGGGGAACTATTGGAAATAACATTATACATTTCATAGAACTGTTTATTTATTTTAGGCACTCAGAGCCAAAAGCCTGGGACTCTTTGTCCTCCTCACCTCTCTCTTTCTCAGACCTTACAGCTCTCCATTCCTTTGGATTGTTCCTATAAATAGTCTTTGTCTCCTCACCACCTTTGGTGAGGAGTGGGAGACAACCCTGGCTGAGACACTGATGCCTTGGCAAAGTGGCTGCCAGAGAATGTTGTTGGTAACCTGCCAGTTTCTTGTTCTTTTGGGAAGGTCAAGATTAGGCCCCCTTGGCTTGAAGGGGCATTTTCAGGGTTTTCTTTCTGTCACCTGGGGTGTTTTTGCCACTTAGATTTCCCTAATAAACTTTACCTGACTGCTGTGATTGTGGTGGGGAAGGGGCTAAAGATGGAACTCACCTATTCTACAGAAATCTGATGTGTGGGATTATTATTCTGGCATAAAACTTTCAGAGCTGTCTGATTCAAAGCCTTGGTGGCTAACTAGCTCTAGCCCCCATGTTTGGACCTGGGAATCATTTGGTCATTCAGCAGACTTTTACCAAATGCTTACTGTATAGACATGTTCTATCCTAATAAAAGATAGAGTTGAATTAGGAAAAAAAAAAAAAAAAGAGAGAAGACAAGTACACACAGAAGAACACACAGTGAATGCACACAGAGAGCAGACAACTGGGTGGGGGTGTGTGTGGGGGAGAAATAAATAAATAAATACATCTTAAAAAAACAAAAACAAAAACAAACCCTCTCAGGCAGTGGTATTTTCTGACCTGTGACTCCCTTTATTTTCCATTCTTGATGGCAGTCAATGGTCTATAATTAGGGAGAGAAACTTGGATGGGAGTGTATATATGATCTTTTAGAAATTCTCAAAAGGGATATATCTGCTGCGCATGCCGTAATTTTTCATGGGAAAGAAATGAAAAAAACAACAACAACTGATTTATAATAGAAAGAACACTGAGGTATTACTGACATGCCTTCTAGCACCTCTTCCATTAATGGGATAGCCATTCATATGAGTCACAGGGAAATAACCTTCTCTAATAAGGGATAGATGGTAACAGAAAGATGTAAGCTGAGGCTCTCTGAATTAAAAAAAAGAAAAGGAAAAACATTAGACAACCTGGTAAACAAGTAAAAAACACTGACAATAAGAAACTTGGCATGTTAATTATAACATAAGGATCAACAAACATAAGTGTAGTCATTCTTTCCCAATAGGAGTTATATTTATGAAAACCTCCACGGAGACCAATCCACGATCAAGGAAGTTCAAACTTATGGGGAAAATAGGATAATGGATGTAAATTCTTAGTGAATCTATCAAAGTTATTATAATTTCTCTTTTTATTTCCCGGTACATAAAACAATAACAGCAGTACAAAATTAAGAAAAATCAATGGCATTTAACTTAAATTATAGAAACATTTCAATTTATAATTTTACCACTCCTGGCTGACCTGAAAACATTTTGGGACTACCTTACAGTTTAATGAGATGCTTATAAATCTGTTTTGCTCTGGTGCAGAAAATATACAAAAAAGGCCTTTTTTCCCTCTTTCTGGTCCTCCATCCAAAGAGGCATCCCTTTCCTGATTTTACAACTGAGAGTTGATTTCTGATCCCTGTGTGTCACTGATGATCTTTCATATATCTTCTTCCTCTCCCATGGAAGACTTTGGAACTGGATTCCTACATTTACAGCTTGGAGCTTCTTTAGAGTAGTAGTAATTAAAAGACTGAATTTAAGTCCAACAGACCTGGTTTTGAATCCTGACTTTTTTATTTGCTACCTACATGATCTTTGGAAGGTATTTTATCTAAGCTTCAGTTTCCTCAAGTAAAATGTGTGTAACAGTATTTTTCCTAGAATTTTATGAGAATGATATACTGCATGTAAAGTGTTTAGCACATAAAAAGCTCAACAAATCCTGACAATAGATATTATTATTATTGCTAAAACTTATTCCTAGGCTACAATGAAACAAAAATTCTAGTTCTGTTCAACCAGCAACTTAATCTTCCCTTTTTCTACCCAACCCATAATTCCTTCTGTTTTGAATTAACTCCAAAGAATGTAATTTGTACATATTGGAACCAAAACTGTTTTTAAAATTGCTGAAATGGTACATAGAATTAAACTTTTGCAAACTAAAATTTTGTATAAGGGGAACTCATAGTTGGAGAGGAATTAGTGTATAATGACAAACAACAAAGTGACCCAAGGCCTTATTAAAATGCTTGTTTGTGGGGTAAGGATTGTGTCTGATTTACTTTTGCATTCTAGTGCCAAGCATAATGCCTGGCACAAGGTAGGTGCACCCAAACTTTTTTGAGTGAATGAATTCTATATACGGGGAGCACACCATCTTGAGGAAGGATGTGAAGGGAAGAAATGTATACACTCTGGATATGAACTGAACACACCTCTCAGCACATCAAAAGTTAGTAGATTCTATTCTAAATTAAGAGTTTGAAGATTTATTATGGTATGGATGAAGACCTGGAATGAAGAAGTGAGTCAAGCTCTTGAATAACTGTGTCTTTCTAAAGTACACTGTCTTACCTTAGGTTAGACTGAGTGGGCTCAGTACTTGAGGATGGTTCAAGACTGATGGGAAGGATCTTATCGTTCTTGTTGTGATCATATCTCTGAAAGTAAGAGAAAGGGAAATTACTTCACCTAGGTAGAAACTAGCCTTCTATTGTAGCACACAGTTCAGAAGCTCCAACCCCATTAATATATTGTCAACATATTTCTAGACAATTTTAGGGCTGCTTTACATTTTGAATTAATGCAAAATTCCCCATAGCTTTGGCTTAAAAGCTATCAAGCTTAGAAAAAAAGTTGAGAAGCTAACTAATCTATCCATTAGTCCTCCTTATTTGGTAGGGAAAGAACTTTCAAATTCACAGATAGTACAAATACATAGTAGGATTGCCTTCTTACATTCTTATTTTAACTGCCACATATCAACTCTTACAATATTTATTTTATTTTATTCAAAACACTTTAAAATGCTGCTAGATTTTGTGAAGTA
>JAQZBX010088255.1:0-12758 GCA_029593785.1 Cabassous unicinctus | reverse complement strand
TGTATTTTTGAGCTCCTCCCTGGACTTGCTTGACCAGGGTTTAAAGAATCTAGGGCAGCGCTAATACAGCAAACACAAACCACACTGTTGCTATTTCAATTTCAACTAACTAAAATTAAGTGAAGTGTGATTCAGTTCCCCAGTCACACTTACCATGTTTCAGGTGCTCAGTAGCTGCATTTGGCTGGTGTCTGCTGTTCTGGATGGTGCAGAATTGAACGTCCATCACCACAGAGGTTTTATTGGGTAGTGCTCATCTAGGGCACTGTACCCTGAATGGTCCTGGTCCTGGCTCCCATGGATGTTCAACAAACCCTGATCCTGGGCTACTGTTACCTTTGCCCCAGTGACCCTTTTGTGCAAAGCAATTTCTGAGTCTGAAAAAGGACAGAGCTGGGAGGCCATCGAGCTTCTAGGCCTGCTTTTCTGATGGTTTCATTGTGCCAGTATGTAAATGTCTATTTGTGTGGTTGGACTTGCTTTTATTAAAACCTGGGTGCCATCTGCTCCATTTATGCAACACATACTTATTGAGCACCTACTATGTGCCAGACTCCTTTCTGGGCATTGGGGATACAGCTGAGCACAATACAGACTAGTCCTTGTTCTCGTGCAGGTTACATTTCAGTACTGCTGGGGTAAGATGGACAGCAAGGCAACAACAAATATTAAGATCTTTGCATAGAGGGGTGAGCACTCTGAAGACAAGAAGGCAGGAAGACTGAATAGCAGGTGACCTGGGGGATGTAGAGTGAGCATTTAAAGGAGCAGGCAGGACATTGCAGCAAAATCACTGTCCTGGATGCTGGACTTCCACCATCAAAGACCCTCTGTAGGGAGCGGATGTGGCTCAAGCAGTTGAGCACCCACTTCGCTCATCGGAGGTCCCAGGTTTGGTTCCTGGTACCTCCTGGAAAACCAATAACAAGCAAAATAATGATAAAAACAAACCCAGGGAAGCTGACATGGCTCAGCGGTTCAATGCTGGCTTCCCACATATGAGGTACTGGTTTCAATCCCCGGCCCCTGGTACCTCACACACACACACACAAAAAGACCCTCTATTGTCACCTGGGGTCCCAGCCACACTGGAAGGAAGTGGGCATACTTTGCCTGGCTTTGTCACTAACTTGTTCATTTGCCTACCTTGGGCCTTCCTTAGGTTCCCCATCTGTAACTTGAGAGCTTTATAACTGCTGATTTTCAAACTATGAGCTGTGACCCATGAAAGGGTCATGAAATCAAGGTAGTGAGTTAAACCATCATTAAAAGAAAATGCAATAAAACAGGTAGGAAACAGCAGAGTACATTTCATGAAGGCTATGTGTGGTTTACTCTGAGTTCCATTTGTGCATGTGCATGTCTCCTGGGCCCCACATAAAATGTATTTCTTCTTATGGGCTGCCATCAAAACAGTGGTAAGGCCCTGAATGTGGTCCCCTGTCCAGGCCTTCCAACTCTAACATACCAGAAATATATCCTTCTTAACCCATGGGACCAGACAATTTAACAACACGCTCTCCAGCAGAGTGGAAATTGAACTGGGAAGTATGTTCTGAGCAGACACTGCCTACATTTTCATTATTCCCAATCTGCAAAAATCACATTATGGTTACATTTAAAAACCTGTGCCAGTGAGTGGAGCCTTGGTGTTTCCTGGGGATCTGTTCCTACACTTCTACCTGCCATGGTCTGAAGCTCTGAAACCTCTCTCTCAGGAGTACAACCCCTTGGCCTCCTTCACCCCCACTCCCTCACCCTGTGGGATCCCTTCATCATTCTAGTCCACCCATTCACTCAGTCACACCTATTTCTGGACTGTTTGCTAGGGACCAGACACTGCTTTAGGTGCAGGAGATTGGGGTGATAAGGCAAATGAAGGCAGGTTAGGTTAAGGAAAGGGAAGACACATCATAGCTGAGACCTGGCAGAAAACACGGCCATGAGACACATGGATGTGAAACCCTGCCCAGAAACCCTCTGAGGGAAAGGCTGCTGCCAAGAATGAAGCCAGAAAGACCCCACGAGACCTCGGCCATGAAATCCCATTTGGAATGAGATCCCATTTGGAATGGAATCCCAAGAGGAAGCCCTGGATACCTTCAAAAGGCCTCCCCATTGGTCCCCTAAGACCTAACAGGTTGGGTAACCAATCAGAGCAGCAAACAGCTGGGGCCCCTCCCCTAAATTATGAAGATGTGGAGGAAAAGTTTCATAGGTCTAACCTGGGACCCCACATGCACAACGCACCCTGCAGCATGCCCACATCCACATCTAGGACTGTGTACTCTTTTCTTGTTTCTTAGTAAACTCTTTACTTCCTTGCCTACCCTATGGCATGTACTTAAATTCTTTTATGTGGGAGGACTTTGAGGAGGCAACATTTGAGTTGAGACCTGAATGACCAGAAGGAGCCAAGGGAAAAGTGCAACTGGGAGAGGTCCCAGAAAGTGCAAAGGCCCTGTGGTAACCCCTAATCCTTCCATCTGGCTCCCCCATTTCCTGGTAGCTCAGTTTTGGCCTCACTTAACTTCCTGCCTAGACTGGACTTGCGGTGAGTGATTCCTGTGATGGAGCTTACTGGCCGTGCCCCCTTCCCTCCTGTGGCCTCTGGGCTCTTTATGTTTGCCATCTTTGCAATCCTGTTTTTACCCCCATTTTCCTGACATAGAAACTGAGGCTCAGAGAAAGCCAGTTATTTGCTCAAGATTAGACAGCTTATGGCATGGTGGAACCGGGCTGGGCTTGAAGGTCCCTCAGAGCCCAAGGACTGGACCTTCATTCCCACTAGGTCCTTACTGCTGAGGGCAGTACCTAAGTCTCCTCTCACTGACTCCCTGTGGTGGCTAGGTTTGTCTCCCATTCCTGTTCTGATTGATCAGTAGTGATGGCTGGGAAATCTCAGTTGTCCAGAAACTTAAGTGCAATATTCATTCATTTGATAAACATATATTAGGCACCTACCATGTGGCAGGCCCTGCTGTAAGCACTGAGAATTAGGATGCCTTCAGACAAAACAGCTGGAGATCCCTGCCCTCATGAAGCTGACATTCCCATGAAAGGAGCCAGATGATAAATAAAATAAATCAGCAAATTACATGCTATGTTAGAAGGTGAGACATGCAGTAAGCATGGAAGGGGGCTGTTGAAATGTAAATAAAGTACTTAAACTGCATCTGTTTGGATCCTGGTTTAAACAAATTGTGAAACTAGTTGAGAAAATCAGGGACATTTGAATACTGACTGGATTTTTTATAATATTGAGGAATCATTGCTAATTTTTATATTCACGGTATTAAAGCTATTTATTATCTTAAAAAAGAATCCTATTTCTGGTGGTATTTATAAAACATTTCCCAATGAAATGACATGATGTCTGAGATTTGATTCAAAACCATCCAGTGGGGTGGGTGGGGTGGGTGCAGTGGGTATAGGTGGGATGTAGATGAAACTGGATTGACCAGAACTTGACCTGAGAAGTGGCTCTGTGAGATGCTCTTACTGTTCTCTCTACTTTTGGTCGGTTGATAATTAAAGATTGCCAAGAAATGAAAGTCCTGCTTTGGCTTTGCGTGTCCCTCTTGGGAGAGCCATCTTCCTTTCCTCAGCTGATGTGGCCATGAGAGGGTCACTCCCTCTCTATCCTGACCACCCTGCCCTCTCTTCCTGCTCTCTTGGCTCAGCCATGTTGGCATCTTGATTTTCCTGCTGCATTGCCACCTCTCTCTCCTCAGGACCTTTGCACTTGCTGCTCTCAGCCCCAGATGGCCTCCTGGTTTGCTACCTCTGCAAATTCAGATGTCTGCTGGAATGCTGCCTGCTCTAGACACCTTCCCTGATCACCCTACTTATATAGGCAAGTAAATACTTATTTAGTGAGGTGTGGGGTATGGAGAAACACAAGGCAGCAAAATGGGATGAAAGTGGTATTGGTGGAGGGGGCTCACTTGGAGTGGTCCGGTGCACTTCCTGAGGAGGTGACCTTTGAGCAGAGGCAGGAAGGAGGTAGGGGAGGGAGCTGTGTGGATGTGGGGGGAGAGCTTCCCAGGCTGAAGGCAGGACCTGGTGTGGCATGTGTGAGGAACAGCTGGGAGGCCAGTGTAGCTGGAACATTGTGTGCGAGGGGGGCAGGGGTGAGATGAGATCAGAGGCTACCAAGAAGCTGGAGCTCCATGAAACTGTAGGATTTCAGCTTGTACTCTGAGTGATGGGGAGCTGTGGGGGATCCTGGCAGAGTAGGGTGTGATGTGACTCTGTTTTGCCAGGACCCCTCTGGCTTGTGTGAAGCAGAGGCTGTCGGGGGAAGGGGAAAGTGGAAGCAGGGAGACCAGGCAGGTGGCTGCCGTGGTGCAGGTGGGGAAGGATGCTAACCTGGGCAGGGTGGTGGCAATGGGGGTGATGAGAAGTGGCCCAATTTTGGATGCATGTTGAATGTAGCACCAACAGGTGTTGCAGACAGATTGATTGTGGGGTACGAGAGAGAGGAGTCAGAGGTGGCTCAAGTATGCGGGAGGTCTCAACTGTTGGGACAATGGGGGTATCCCATATTAAAATGGGGGAAACTGGTGAAGAAAGAGTTTTGAGGAGAAAATCAGGAGTTTTTTTGTCATTCCCATTTTATAGATGAGGAACCTGAAGTCCAAAGAGAGGGACTCACTTGCCCAAGTTTGCACAGGTTGGAGATGAGATTTCAAACAGATCTGCCTGACTCCTGAGCTTTGCCATATCTGCAGGTGTCTGCTGTAGACCAAGATACAACTGAGACCAAGACTGCTCAAAATGGGGTCTCTGGAGCATGTTGGAAATGCCTGTGAGGGCAGTTGGCATTTGCTCATATATCATCAGATTTGCTTTTGGCTGCAAGTAACAGATCATTTCACTAAAAGAGGCAAAAACAGTAAGATGGAAAGGACATCACATAAGAAGTCCTAAGTTAAATGCTTCCAGGTTAGGTTAATCCAGCAACTCAATTTTGTCAGACCTTAGCACGAGGGTTTTTGTAATCCTCTTTACTTTCAATTTAAAATTGCAAGATGGCTGCTGCAGCACAAGACATCTCATCCTTTCCTGACAACATCCAAACATAGAAGGGATGGAAGAGAAGTTTCTCAAGTGCCTCTATTTTATTACACAGGAAAATCTCTCCCAGAAGCCCCCATGAGGCATCCATTCACATCTCATTGGCCAGACCCAGGGCATATGCCCACCTATAAACCAAGTGCTGGCAAAGTGGAATGACTTAGACCAATCACAATTGGCCCCTGGGTCTGGGGGTAGAGCTTTTCTCCATTGAACACTTTGCCATCTGCTCTATTGCTGAGCAAAACTGGGGTTTTCTAAGCCAGGAAGAAGGGAGGGTGGCTGCCAGAGACAAGTAATCTGTTGCAGGCCCCAGTGTAGGCTTTTACACGTTATCTTTAAATAAGGTTAGACCCAAGAAGCACAGAAAAGCACAGCCAGAATCGATAAAAGTGGTAATAAAAAAGTACTATTTTTAAATAAATTCCACCAACTCAGCCATCTTGAGCCTAGTACAGGTTGTATTCCATTGTGTGTGTGTGTGTGTGTGTGTGTGTGTGTGTGTGTGTGTTTGGTACAGGCAAGAGTTTTAAAATTGAACCTTGTAAAAGTGACTTCAATTTTGGTACCTCTGATTTTGGCTTTTTTTATTCTTTTGGTTTTCCATTGCAGAAGGAAGTAGTTCAGTCTTCTCTTGGTCTCTGAGGGACCCTGCTTGATCCTGGCAACAGTCCTGCAGAGTGGGCTTTACTGTCACTATTGAATGGATGAGAAGACTAAGGCCCAGTGGAGGAGAGCTCCTGGGTGCCAGCACCCCAGCTGCACCTGTTCTCTCCTCAACACACCCTCATGGAGGATGGACTGTCACCTGATTACCACTTAGGGAAGCACTCAGGACATGAGATCTGGTATTATCCCATTGACAAGGTTGCAGATGGGACCATGCTGGAGCCAGGACCCGGCAGTCTCACCCACAGGGGACCCCCAAGATTTTTCCCTCACCACCCCCCACCTTCAAAGGTACAGGCTCCAAGGGTCACTGTGAAACACTTCAACAGATGCCTGGAGCTCCCTTTTGTGTTTTCATGGTATAATAACAACTTGAGGTTTTCAAAACACAGTCCATACTTCTTAAAAAGTATAATAATTCTAACAATTCTAATTGTTGTTCAGCATGATCTTGCAGTAACAGATACAGGCCACTTCAAATTTCATCAAAACCTATAAAAGTATACAATCCAAAATGTAAGCTGTAATGTAAACCATTGGCCATGGTTAGTAGCAATGTTTCAATATTTGTACATCAATTGTAACAAATGTACCAACTGCATGTAAAATGTTATTAATAGGGGAGAGAAGACAAGGGGGAGGGTGTTGGGTTTATGCAAATACCTGTATTTTCTATGTGACTTTTCTGTATCCCTAAAGCTTCTTTGAAGAGAAAATGACAAAAAAATAAGATGCTGGGGGAATATATGGAAGAAAATGTCACTGTACATACAAGACAACAGATCTTACAGTAACGAATGACACAACATCTAAAATAATTACTTTTAATTTTTTATTATTTCAAAATATTTAAATTTTTTGTATTTTATTGGTTATTTTTTAAATTATTATTTCATTTTCTTATAAATTTTATTTTGTTATTTTGTTGGCTTCATCTTTGGAGAGGTTTTGAATCACTGAAGGGTCACAACAGTGGCAGGGGAGGAACACTGGTACAGGGTGTCAGTGATGGGGGATGCATGAGAAGGGGTTCACCTGAGGCATGCCTCTAAGGCATATGAATATGTTCAAGGGGCACTGTCTCGGTGGTTGGAGATCCACACACTAACCAAAAGAATATTGAATTCCCATCCTGGGGAATTCTGCTACATTCTCTAATAGGAAAGCAAGAATCATCCGAGTGCAAGGGCAGTGTCTGGTGAAGGAAGACAGACCATTATGCCAGGCCCTTGATAGTGATGATTGTACTTTGAACCTTCTCTTGTGAAATTGAAATTTAGCCTAGTATTATATACAAAGTGTTACCTCCTGAAAGCCTCCTTGTTGCTCAAATGTGGCCTCTCCCTAAGCCAAACTCAGCATATAAACACAGTACCTACCCCTCCCAGCAAGGGACATGGCTCCTGGGGAAGGGCCTCTCTAGCACCCAGGAATTATTGCCAAGTGCCAACTAGCAATATGTCTCAAAAAACACCTTGACCAAAAGGGGGAATTGGTAAATACAAATGAGTTTTTATGACTAAGAGGCTTTTTCAAAGTGAGTCAGGAGGTCATTCCAGAGGCTACACATATATAAGTCTCAGCAGGGTCTCATTTTCTGCCATGGTAAACAGTGCCTCAAATAGCAGGGCTCCTGAGGGCTCTAGAGACACCCAGAAACTATAAGAAGGGCAGACAGGTCAGAAATTTGGTACCCTGTCAGTGGGCCTTACTTTGGAATTTATGCTCCCCAGTGTAACAGAATTAGACTCATTTACAGGGTCTCTACACATGGCTCTTCTGCCCCATTTATTTGAACCTATAATTAGCACTATACTTGATAAATATATGTCCCAGAGACTTAAATCTTTGATCCATCCATATCCCAGTTGAGCCCTGAATTTCAGCAGAGCTGCAATACCAACTCTCCAGTTCATTGGACTCACCCAGAACAACAAGGAGATAATGATGGAAAATGTCCATCCCAAGGAGCAGAGCATCTGCAACTGCAAGAAAGATAGCTCCATCCATCTTCTTCATGGGGTCTAAGCACCCTATTAGTTAGAAGCAGAGTGGGCATCACCATCTCAAAATCCTCTAGATTGGGGAAAGAACAATGGACTAAAGTAGACTTATTATTCTACTATAGATTTATTATTCTAGCAATGGAAAAGCTCTTATCATTGATGTAAAGGCAGTGGCCACCAGAAATTCTGAGGAATGGGAGAGGGAAGAATAGGTGTAATATGGGGGCATTTTCAGGACATTGGAGTTGTCCTGCATGACATTGCAATGATGGATATAGGCCATTGTATATTTTGTCATAACTTACAAAATTGTGCAGGACAAAGTGTAAACTATAATGTAAACTTCAGTCCATGGCTAGTAGCAATGCTTCAACATGGGTTCACCAATTGTAACAAATGTACCACACTAATGAAGGTTGTTGTTAATGAGGGAAAGTATGGAAGGGGGAGTGGAGCATATTGGAATCCCTTATATATTTTATGTAACATTTATGTAATGTAAAGCATCTTTAAAAATTAAAAAAATAATAATAATTATAAAAAATAGCCCCTGTGAATCAAAGATGTTTCAGATTTCTGTAGAATTAGGGAAATCTCATTAACATGGAATAATTGAATAATGTCAAAGATGACCTGAACTGATTCTAGAAACACTGCTATGATATATGGAACTCTGGCTGTGTTCTGTTATGTGACAATTAATATGGAAAATTAGGTAAAAACTTCTCCTCTCTTCTTTCTTCTCTGTTCACATAGTCATTTTACCCTGAAACCCTCTTTTTCCATAATGTATGCTGATCCACACTGTTCCTGAAACACTCACAATTGGTTCCATTTGAGTTAATGCTTCAATATGGCTTATGTCCCCTTGGCTTTAAGGCTGCATATATGAGAATCTGAGGCAGGCTACTAAAATAGGGAAAAAACAGATGGATCTGGAACCTGGCAGAAAAACCACCACAGTAAACACTTATCCTTTGGTACCCCCAAGATGTCTGCTGGAAGACTCTTGCAAGAAACT
Organism: Cabassous unicinctus; assembly: GCA_029593785.1. Taxonomy (NCBI): domain Eukaryota; kingdom Metazoa; phylum Chordata; class Mammalia; order Cingulata; family Chlamyphoridae; genus Cabassous; species Cabassous unicinctus. Next base: position 3,983 of record JAQZBX010088255.1, on the reverse strand, counting down.
CCCATTCAGAATGAGATTTCCTCCAGAAGCCAGGAGTAACCCTGGATATTCTCCAGGGGCCTTATCATTGGGCCTTCCTGGGGGATTGATGGGTGGGGAAATCAATCAAAACAGCAAACAGCTCGGATTCCTCCCCTGTTATTACCAAGGGAGTGATATAAGTAATGGTTTAAAAAGCAAGCAGGAAACCAAACCACCCAGCTCTCACCTTTTCCCTTGTTCTTGCCTTCTTCTTCCCTGCCTGGAACAACACACAAGTAAAACCTGGGCATTTATAATCTATACTGGGGAATTGTAGTCTGTAAATCAGCCCTCTTTATCACTCTTCAGCCCCTTCGTCTCTACCTGGGACCATGGTCTGTTATTTTCTCCCATTTCTCTTCTCACCATTCCTTAATAAATTACTGGCCTAACTAACCTGGCTTGCTCTTGAAATTCATTTCTTGTAGCTTAGCGAAGAACTAAGAGAAAATTCTGCAACATATTCTTTTTTAAAAAAGATTTATTTATTTACTCTATTCCCCCCCACTTGCTATCTGTGTCCATTTGCTGGGTGACCCTCTGTGTCTGTTTCCTGCCTTCTTTTCTCATCCTTCTCCTCCAGTCTTCACTGGGATTTGATCCTAGGGACCCTCTGATGTGGGAGAGAGGCACTCTGCCACCTGCACCAAGTCAGTTCCTGGTTCCTGGTGCATCACATCTTGGCTCTCTCCTGTCTCTCCCCCTTGCTGTGTCATCATCTTGCTGCATGGCTTGGCAGGGCCTTGCTTGTCATGTGTGCATGGGCCAGTGGCTTGCCATGTGGGCCTGGCTCACTGTATGCATGCACGTGGGCCAGTTGCTTGCCTGCATGCCTTCTTTTTTTTTTTTTTTATTTTAGCAGGAGGTCCCAGGGAGCAAACCCAGGTCCCTCCATATGGTAGATGGGCACCAACCACTTGATCCACATTTGCCCCCTTCCAACATATTCTTGAACTGTCCATTACCCAGTGTGGCAGTTTGATATTGTTTATGAATTTCAAAAATAGAAATTGGATTATGTTTGTAAACTGGTCTATCCAAGGTTTCACTGTTACTTGATTAAATTATGATTAGGGCTCTGATTGGGCCATGTCAGTAGGGCATTGAGTCCCTGCTCCTACATGGCAAAGGACAGAGTTGGGAGTTTTAATGCTGGAGCCCAGGAAGTAAGCACACAGAGGAGCAGAGAGAAGGCTCAATTAGATATGGCAGAGGCTCTGGAAAGAGAGATGAGTCATTAACCTGATAGTCTACAGCTGTCCTTGTGGAGATAGCAGAGCAGCTGAGCCCAGAGAGAGGCAAGCCCTGGGAAGAGAGGAACCCAGGAAGCCTGAACCCTTACAGAGTCAGTAGCCATCTTGTTCCAACACATGGCAATAGACTTGGTGAGGAAGGTTATTTGTGCTTTATGGCCTGGTAACTGAAAGCTTCTACCCCAAATAAATACTCTTTATAAAAACCAACTAATATCTGGTATTTTGCATCAGCACTTGGCTGACTAATACACCTGGAAATGAAGATGTGCATAACAAAAGTGAGCATAAGCTTTCAGAAATACAATATCAATTTTACACTGCCCTGATATTTCAATATCATTGTTCAAAATTTTGCTCCATGATACATTGGTAATCATGACAAAAGTACAATCTTCTTTGCCATGTAGAGAAGATCTTCTATGAGGAGGTTTGTTCAGTTCATTGACTGAGGGAATTGAATTGATCCCACCAAAAAGATAAAAATATTCTCTGGAAGACTCCTAGCTGCCTTGGTCCACCGGGGGAGTCCATAGAAGCCATCTCTGCTGGCACCCAGGCAACTTATGATGTGGGGTGAGGAGCAGCCAGTGCCTTAATTTCTTGGCATATTCCTATCTGAAATATGAGAGGAAATATTGGAAGGATAGGAATTTATCTGTGCATGTTACTGTGAGCACTGTTAAATATGAGACACAGTCCCTGAGCATTTATGCCATGATGACATTTGGGCTTCATTGATAACATTTGTGATGAGCTATGTGAGAAACCACATATTAGCTTCTTTGGGATGGGAAAGAGACTCATGAGGGGAGATCATTTTAGATGAATGAGATCTTACAATTGGATTAGCAATGGTTTTTCAGCAACATCAAAGCCTCTGGGTCAGTGGCACATCTATCACTCTTGATGGTCTTAGGAAGACAGAGCTGCAAGTGTGAGAAGGCCATTCATAGACCTGCTGGGCTCTTTGCCTGAGTGTACACTCCACACTCTGATTTTTCTATACTTGTTGTTTAACACCAATTGGTGTAAAAAAAAAGCAATATGTTGGAAAATATGAGAGATTTATGCTCTGCCCCATAAATCTGTGAATAACCCCGATGACTTTTCTTGAGGTTCTCACATTGTTAACTAAATGAGTCAAAGATGATTCCTGAGTAGTGACCCTTTATTTTGTGTAGTTGTTCAAAGCAGCCTGGGTCGATTAGAAAAAGTTTCTTCCCTCACCAAAGTCTGATGCCATGTGTATTTACCTCCCTGTCTTTGATTGAGCATCCATTTATATAGCACACATAGGGAGGGGGCATGGGAACTCAAGCCAAGTCACCCTAATGATGTGGTCAAATGAAAGTCCTAATCTTGATTTAATAAAGTAAAAGTGAAACCTCTGAGTCTAAATACAATCTAATACATGCAGAGGAATAGACCCATTTATAAATACAATCCAATATCTATTTTTTGGAATTCATAAACAATACCAAACTTCAACAAAGCTTCTAGAGCTGACAAATGACTTCAGTAAAGTGGTAGGATATAAGATCAACACGCAAAACTCAGTAGCACTTCTGTACACTCTTAATAAGCAATCTGAGGAGGAAATTAAGAAAAAAATTCCATTTACAAGAGCAACTTAAAAAATCAAATATCTAGAAATAAACCCAACTAAAGATGTAAAGGACTTGTACACAGAAAACTATACAACATTGTTAAAGGAAATCAAAGAAGAACTTAATAAATGGAAGAATATTCCATGTTCATGGATTGGAAGTCTAAATATCATTAGTATGTCTTTCCTACCCAAATTGATTTACAAGTTTAACACAATTCCAATAAAAATTGCAACAGCATTTTCATAAAGGTTTTCATGCATACCTGCTTTCCAGTTTTCTAAAAGATTGATAGAGGAATGAAGGGAGATCACTCATGTGGGTCCCCTCATAGGTAAATCTACAGCTGTAGCACCAGATTGCTGCCTCTTACCGATTGCTTCTTGTGGGACCCAGTTGAGTCTTTCTGGCATCCCAGTCATGCACAAGCACTGAGCTGTCCTTCACAGGCTGGAGCAAGTACAGCTGCTTGGATTAGCTCCTTCAAAGAAAAAAGCCACCTTACTCTTTTATTTTTTCCAGACATGACCAATTTATTCAGAGAATTCACATTTCAGTTTGGCAAAGTATACCCAGGGGCAGAGAGTTTGGGATAATCATTTCACTAGAGGCAATCACATTTGCTAGAGCTAAGTGGTCATAGGGTGGTATCTGAATGAAAGAAGATAAAATTTATTTAAATTATTTAGTGGGGGAAGAGGGAGATAGTCATAATTGAAATATTTGCAGAAGAAACCAAGGAAACAACCAGCTTACACAAGTAATGCCTGGAACATGCTAGTGCTAGTAGTAACTTTTTAGTCAATTTAATTCAACATACATTAAGCACCTTATTTGTGTAAGACACAGGCTAGGTGTAGGGGGTTGAGGTAGAAATACAAAATTAACAAGACACAATCTCTGTCCTTAAGAAGTTTACATTAGTAACAGCATATATCAAAATGACTGCTACAAGTGAGGTACTACAAACTGCTCCAAACACAGGGAGAGGGCTTACGTCCTGGTAGAGGTTAAAATTGGGACCCACTTATATTCAGCAGTATGGGTAATAGGCAGGTCAGGAGCATGAGTACGCAAACCTGGTGTCTAAGCCTGTGTT
>JAQZBX010088254.1:0-12765 GCA_029593785.1 Cabassous unicinctus | reverse complement strand
GCAACTCCTACCCTACAGCTCAATGGACTCATCCAAGTAACCTGGCGAGGAGACGACGATGGGCAACAGCCATCCCAGGGAATGGAGAGGGCCTGCAGCTGAAGGCAAGATAATCCCATCTACTATATCCATGGAATATAAGCCCTCTCTCACTTGGAGGTGGAGTGGACATCACCTTCCAAGTTCACTCAGGATGGGGGGAGGAGCTGTGGACTAGAGTGGAATTGGTGGATGTTTACTTTAAAAAATATTCCAGTATCATTTGTTGTATATGCTACTCTTTCTCCACTGATTTCCTTTGTGCCCTGATAAACATAAGTTCAGTATATTCATGTGGGTCCATTTATTGGCTCCTTATTCTCTTTCATTGATCTATAAATCCAAACCTACTTAAACACCACAGAGGCCTCATTAATATGGCTTTATACTAAATATTGAAATCCTGCCCTACAAATTGGCTTTTATAGTTCAGAATTGTGCTAAGTATAATAGGTATCTTGGATTTCCATATGAAATTTAAAACCAATTTGTCTGTCCTTCTAAATTGCTGTTCAGATTTGATCAAGATTGTATTGCATCTAAAAGTAAAGTTACAGAGACCTGATATTTTAATAATATTGAGTATTCCAACTCATGGACATGGTTTCTTGTATGAGACTGTTGCAGCTTTTGCTTACAAATCCTGTATATATTTGTTAGATTAATGCCTAAGTATTTTAATTTTTGATTCTACCTTAGTTTGCTACAACTGCAGTAACAGTTGCCACAATCTGGTGGCTTAAAAGACAGAAATGTATTCCCTTATGGTTCTGGAAGTGAGAAGTCTGAAATCACTGTCCTGGCAAGGTGATGATTCCTTCAAAGGCTTTAGGTAAGAATCTGTTCCTGGTTTTGGTGGTGGCTTGCCAGCAGTCTAGGGATTCTTACCTTAGTTGTTACATGGTACACTCAGATCTATCTGTGTCTATACTGCCTCTTCTTATGAGAACTCCAGTCATATTGAATTAACTGCCAAGCTTACACCTTTACAAAATCATTCTATTTGGCCTAAATCCACCAGTAATGACTCCGTTTCTATAATAAGACCAAATTCAGTTGGACTGGGAATGTTTTTTTACATGTATTTTGGGGGTTGCAAAATGCAAACCATTATTGGTGCCATTATAAATATTATTTTTTCTAATTTCAATTGTTTGCTGTTAAAATATAGAAAAACTGTCAGCATTTGTATAGTAATCTTTTATCCTGTGACATTGCTATACCTACGTTTCGGTTTAGAAGTATACTGAGATTTATGGCAATATATTGTTATTTTCTATATAGATAATTGTGTTATCTATGAATAAAGATAGTTTTATTTCTTCTCCCCAACATATATACAATTCGTTTTAGCTTGCCAAATGGCACTGATGCAAAGTATCAGATGTCTTTTGGCCTTTGTAAAGGGATTTATTTGGGGTAATGGCTTACAGTTCCAAGACCATGAAAAGCCCACATTGAGGCACCGTTAGAAATACTTTATTACCAAACTCAGCTATGATTGAGCCTGGCATGTTTCCATGTCATGAAACAAGAGGCCACTGATCTCTGCCCAGGTTTCAGCCTTCCACTCTGGGCTAGCCCTTTCCTCTTGAGCTCTGTGGGCCCAGCCTCTTGAGACTTTGTGCTTAAGTGATCCTGTAGTCCTTGCTTTCCTGACACAGAACCAGCAGGACTGACTGCAGGGGTCCCTCAGGAATACTGAGCTCAGGGTCCAGGGCCAGGATAGGCACAGGGAGAAGTCAGGAACATTCAGCCCCAGGACCAGTTCAAGGAACAGTTGAGGGGAAACTACAGATGTCCAAGCCAAGGTGCAGATACAGGGCAGGTGCAAGGGAGCTCAGGATAATTGAGCCCAGGGATGTGGACCAGCGTCAGGTGGAGGGAAAAGTCTAGACCACTGAGACCAGGAGCCAGGAACAAGGACAGGTACGTGGGAACTCAGCACAACAGAGTCCAAAAGACAGGACCTGGGGCAGGTGCAGGGAGACCTCAGAACCATGGAGCCCAGCCTCCAGAGAAAGGCAGGTGAAAGGGGCACTCAGCAATATGGAGTCCTGGGGCCACAATTGGTTTGGTGCAGGGGGAAATCAGGAACACTGAGGCCAAGGCTATGTGCAGGAGAACCTCAGGGCCATGGAGTGAAGGGGTCAGGAACAAGGGTATGTGGAAGTGATAAGCACTCATCCCAGGGATCAGGATGAAGGGCAGGTGCAGGGGTGCTCAGGACCACCAAGTCCTGGGCCAGAACTAGGGAAAAGTGCTGGGGATAACAGGAGCATGTAGCTTAGGGGACTGGACCAGGAGCATGTGCAGGAGGAGTATAAGGAGCTACTTTCAGCATCTGGGTTTTCTTCTTATGACTTCTCTTTTCATCTGAGAAGGATCCCATAAACCTTATCTTGACTCTGCTACATGGCGTAAGACAGAGGTCCAGTGAAATTTCATCAATGCTTTTAAATTTGGGTATTTTCATTGATAAATAAATGCTATAATGTTTTGTGAAAAAAACAATATACACAGAAGTTCTTCCACATAAGTTGATGTAACCAAATGCCAACCTCACAATCAATGTAACAAACAGGGAGATGTGGAAATATGACACCCATGAAAATGCACTTTGATTTTCAGCACAGTCTCTTCACAATTACAAAATTCACTCCACATGTGGATTTCATTTTCCTGCTGGCATCTGTCCTCACAGCACTTCCATGCATGAAATTCTTGAATTCCTCATGTGCCAGATCCTAACCTTGGACCCTGCCTTATGATGTTCTTCTGAATCCCCAAATCCTGCTATAAACTTTGGTGACTTTCGTGTCCAGGCCAATTTCTTTTCACCTCATGTTGCTGACTCATCAACTTGGAACCAGGCTGGAGATGAAGTTCTTACCAAACTTATTATTTAAACTTTAACTAATATTATAGAGGAGACAGATTACAATATGCTTTTTTCATATTACATATTATGTTAATCATATGGTAGCTTAGAAAGACATATTCATGGATGATTGGATCAAAGTCAGTCAATGTTCAGGTGAGGAGCCTGATGGTGAGTGGGGTTGACCTGTCCCAGTAGCAAAGGTGAGACTTGTCAGGGGCAAGAGATTGCAAACGGTGCATGGGGCAGTCATGGTGGTCAGAGGGGAGGGCACACACTGGCCCTTTCTGGCTCCCAGAAGGAATTATACCACTAATATGAATAATGAAAATAAATACAACTCACTAAACTTTCACACATGAAATTACAACTGAGGAATGACATAAACAATTTGGAGAAATTGGCACTAAGAATCCTTTCCTCCACTATTAATTCAAAAATCAAATAGAATCCATTATAATCAACATTGTCAGGGAATATGTACATATCATATCTTATATGCATAATATATATTTCATATATGTGAAATAGATATGTATGTAAACAGACATATGCAAATACAAACATATATATATATATATATATATATATATAATCCCTTAGAGTAGGGGCACAATGAACATATTTTTACAGCCACTCTTGATCCTTGGCTACATCTGACTCCCCATTTAACACTTTATCTGCCTGGAAGTAGAGGGAACTGGGCTGTGTGAGGGCTCAGCCAGCATCCTCCTCCCATCATACCCCTTGGAAAAGGATCTCCCTCACCCTCTTTCATTTCACATACAAAGTTGCCTGTTAAATGCAAATCACCATGTGGGTGAGCAGATGAAACCAGAGCAAATGTTTATTTAAGTTCAGGTTCCTCCTCACTTTGAATAATATTTCCTGAGCATAATGGACTTCATCCAGAAGAACATGAAACCCCTGTGGTTCTTCCTCTTTCTGGTGGCAGCTCCCAGATGTGAGTGTATCAGGATTCAGACATGAAGGTAATGGGGATGCTGCCTCTGAGCATAGGAATATCTGTGGTTCTTCTTGTCCTCAGGTGCCTTGTCCCAGGTGCAGCTGAAGCAGTTGGGATCTGACTTGGTGAAGCCCTCCCAGACCCTGTCCCTACTTGCAAAGCTTCTGGATTCTCTTTAACTGACTATTATATGGATTGGATCCACCAGGCTCCAGGAAAGGGGCTGGAATGGGTAGGCAGGAGAGATAGTGGTGGAAGCACAAACTATAGACTATCTCTTCAGTCTTGACTCAGCATCACCAGGAACACCTCCAAGAATGAAGTTTATTTAAAACTGAGCAGCCTGAGAACAATGGACATTGCCACATATTATCGTGCAAGAGACACAGTGAGAGGAATTCACTGTGAGCCCAGCCAAAAACTTCCTATCCAGGGCACAGGAGGTGGTTGCACTGCAGGGGAACCTTATGACCACCAGGGGGCATGAGGCTCCAATCCCAGAAGCTGGTTCAGGGCAAAGCTGAGGAGTTTCTTATCCTTACTTTAGGTTCCCTCTTCTTGCTTCTCAACATGTAACCCCAAGAGAACAGCCATCGCATCTTTTCTAAGCAGTGCCATGATGTAACTATGATTCAAACACAGAACAGTTTCTTTTAATGTTAAGAAATGTATATTTGAATACATTCATACATATATATCATATAAAATTTCATATAAATTGTGGGAATTACTCCTATCTTGTTAATAAACTAGAAAATGTGAACAAAATTTGCATTTACCATCTCTGTGAAGTTACTTCTCTCACCTTAACTTAAATTTCTGAGGCTGCCCAAGCAAATTAACCCCCAGAAGACTGGTTTTGTCCTCAACTGGAAGGAGAAGGAATTGGAAAGCCTGATCCTCTCTAGGAGAAACATGCAAGTGACTTACTTTGTTCTTTCAGTCTCATGTATCAAAGACCAGTTCCCTGCACTTATATAAAGTCCCTTATAAATTATGACTCTATTATATAAAATGCCATCATTGTATCATATACACAGCTTTTTAATATATAATTGATATATAATATTAAAAAACAGGTTAACAATGCATCATCTTAAAAATCTAAATAGCATTACTTGAATATTTATATTTACCTAAACCCTTTCTTTTAATATTTCATGCCTCTACCAATCAATCATTTATCATATATTTTATTTCCCTAACATCATCAAATATTTTCTATAAATGTAATATTAAGCTCCCTATAATAGTTTTCTATGAAGCAGGTCAGGTCATCAGAAAGAACTTGTAACCCTCTAATCCTGCCCACACATCCAGAGGCTTTTAAAGGCAGAGCTGACCTCAGGGTCCTGACAGAGAGGACTGACCTACTCAGATGTGTGCTTGGCATCATGATCCAGTACATTCAGGGAAGCAGAGCATGCTTCCAAGTGCTTCCTCCCTGCTTTGCATCTCCATGTGGGAAACAGCTTTCTCAACAGTGTAATTTGTGTTAAAGAAAGAGACCCCCTGTTCCCAGTTATGCAAGCAAATGTATGCCTATAGGACTCAGTACAAGTGTAGGGAAACACGTTCAGAACATGTCAATCTCCAGAAGTTTACCTGGCTACTTGTCTATCATACTCTCTGAATAGAAGATTCCAGTGGAGAGGCAGGATGGACATTGATGGGAATATCATCCAAGTGTCCCTGTCCCTCCTTATGAAGTAAGGCCTGGCCTGTCATGTATTTCTGTTCCTCCCTGGTATACAGTGTGCATTTTTCCAGATACTGCAGACTAAGCTGCATTGTCTTTAGCTGTTTATTTCAGAGAACTTCATCTGTGGGTTAAGGCTTTTATTCCTTAGTGAATGTGGGGGTGTTTCTGGACATATGTTCCATGACGAACTCTGTCTCCTCCCCCTTTCTATTGGATCCCACTGGTGCCCATAGGATATTGGTTCCATTTGCTTTTCCCATGAAGAATAACTGCTTTGTTTTGTAGTGGAACTAAGGAGGTGATTGTGGGTGCATTTCCACAAGAGTTGCTACCACTGTCCCAAAACACCACTGGGGAATTATTTATTTATATATTTATTTATTTATTTTTATGTGTAGCTTTTTGGTGTACTCTCCCTAATTTTGGAGAAAAAGCCTGCAAGACAGTATGGATAGGCCCCTGTGAGATTCACTCTAACAAATTTATCACACTCTGAATTTAGAAATTTATTAATAATTGCTAGTTTATCCTTCTTACTAACTTATATGTGATCTGTCTATATTGGACCCAAATAGGTTTTAGTTTGGGTCCTATTTCTCTTTATTAGCACCATTCTCTCTAGATTTTAAGATTTTTCTTAGCTCTGTGGCATCAATTTTTGGATATGTCCAATACATTTTGATAATTAACAGTTTTCCAACAGAAGACTGGTTTTTCTTGCTTTTCACATGTAGGTTAATTCTTTGTTCTTTTGATCTAGGGAGGCTGCTGAAGGTGTAATTCTACAATGGATGTTTTCCCTCTCCCCCAAGCACAACATAGGGAGAGAAATTTGGTTTGCTTTGCATGTTTGGTGCTGGTTTTCTGGGGGTCTTCTTCCTACTTCTGCAGGAAAAGTATGCAATAGAGTAGTGATCTGTCCCCTGGGAGACTCACTCTAGCAAATTTGCAAATACTTAAATCTGACTTTATTAAAATCAATAACTAGTGAGGAACAACCAGCAAAATGGTGACAGAGTAAAGAGCCCCTAGAATCAGTTCCTGCTATGGGGCAGTTGGTGATCACCCAGAGCTATCTAGAGCACATGTTTAGGGGCTCCAGGAGACCAGAAGTACATCCTGCAACATCCTTGAAAGAATGGAACGAGGAGACTGCCCATCTGCAGAGAAGATTCATAAGTAGAGCACTCCATGCCATGGACACAAGTGCCCATCCTCCACTGGAGGCACAAACAGCCTTGGGAGCTGTTCTGTGGCTGGAATTGAAAGTTTCACTTCCAAAATGGGAGAGGAAGAGATTGTTGGGCACCAACTTCATCTACTGATTAGTAAATTCAGTGGACTAAAGTATAATCCTAAGAACAGCTAAAGTTTGAACCTGACCAATTCAGAAAGAGGCCAGTGGCTGCAATCTTTAACTCCATGCCTGACATGAGGAAAAGTGGGGCTGACTGAAAAATCACAGTGCTGGTAGGACTGGCTTTTTTTCCATCTAGATCAGATTGCCACTCTAGCCTAAGCCACAGGCCTACCTCAGGCATGGAGGAAACAGGGGGGAGCTGCACCAGACTGGGAAATTATAGGCCATGCTCATCAAGGCCAGTGATCATCCTACTTTGGCAGCATAAACTAATCCAGGAGCTCTTCTGTGGCAGGAATTGGAAGCTCCATTTCCAAAAACAGGGGAGGGAGAGATGGTTGGCCACCGATTTCAGCTACTGATTAGTAAATTTGGCTGGCTAAAATATAACTCTAAGAACAGCTAAAGTTTGAAACTGTCCAAGTCAGAAGGAGGCTGGTAGATGCCATTCTGACTCCACCCCCAGCATGAGGGGAAACCGGGCTGACTGAAAACCACAGTGATGGTAGAGACTGCTTTCTTTCACCCAGATTGGCCTGGAGCCTAGCATAGGTTTTAGCCCTACCTTTAGCAGGGAGGAAGCTGACGGGCCCTGCACCTGCCTATCCAGGTAGCTGCAAGTACTTTTAACTGGCACAGATTGAATAATTAGAAGTCTACCAGGGCAACTGTTGTCATCTTGGACCTGCATTGCATAGATTGCTGCCCACACCTGCAGCTCCATTCCCACACCAGGCAGGAGAGAAAGGGGTGTGAATCTTCATCGTTCTCTCTGGGCAACTACAGTCTAGGCCTGCATGAGTTGGATTATTCTACACATCTGTGACTCTGACCCTACTTCTGGCAAAGGAGAAAATTGGGAGATGGTTCATTGGTCCTTGGGGCAATGAGGGCAGCTTGAGCCTCCATAGCTTATAGCACCAACTACATCCTTGGCTCCTACTGCACACCAAGCAAGGGAGAAAGGGCAGGGAGCCCTAAACTAAAGACAAAAACTGCACCCAGAATAAATACTCTAGTAAGCCAGATGCCAAGACACCAACAAAAAATTACAAACCACACCAAGAAACAGGAAGATATGGCCCAGTTAAAGGAACAAGATAAGCCTCCAGATAACATAAAGGAGTTGAGACAACTAATCATAGATGTTCAAATTTCCTTAACAAATTCATTGAGATGGCTAAAGAAATTATGTATATTAAGAAGAATTGGGTGAGCACAAGGAAGAATTTGAGAGCATACATAGAAAAAAAAACAGATCTGATAAGAATGAAAGGTGCAATAAATGAAATTTAAAATAACTGGAATCATATAATAGCAGATTTGAGGAGGCAGAAGAAAGGATTCATGAGCTTGAAGAAATGGCCTCTGAAAGCGAACATATAAAAGGACAGGTGAAGAAAAGATTGGAAAAAATTGAATAAGGTCTCAAGGAAATAAAGGACAGCAAGAGATTTACAATCAAACATGTCAAAGGTGTCCCAGAAGGAGAAGAGAAGGGAAAAGGGGCAGAAGGAATATTTGAAGAAATAATGGTAGAATATTTCCCAACCCTATTGAAGGACATAAATATCCATGTCCAAGAAGCACGATGTACTTCCATCTGAAAAATTGAAATAGAACAACTTCAAGACATATCAGAATATCAAATGCCAAAGAAAAATAGAGAATTCTGAGAGCAGCAAGAGAAAAGCAATGCATAACATATAAGAGATACCCAATAAGATTAAGTGCTGATTTCTCATCAGAAACCATGGAGGCAAGAAGACAGTGGTATGATATATTTAAGATACTGCAAGAGAAAAACTTCCATCCAAGAATCTTATATCTGGCAAGATTGCCTTTCAAAAATGAGGGCGAGTTTAGAATATTAACAGATAAACAGAAACTGAGGAAATTTGTAACCAAGAGACCTACTTTGCAGAAAATACTAAAGGGTGTCCTACAGCCTGAAAAGGAAAGACAGGAGAAGACTTGAAAGAGAGTCTAGAAATGAAGATTATATCAATAAAAGTAACTAAAAGTGTCAAAAGAGTGGTGAAAATAAAATATGACAGATAAAACCCAAATATTCAGGAATAAAATTAACCAACAATGTAAAGTACTTGAATTCAGAAAACTACAACTCTGTTTAAAGAAATTTTAAAAAGACCTAAATAATTGGAAGAACATTCCATGATCATGGATTGAAAGACTAAATATCATTAAAATTTCAATTCTACTCAAGTTGATATGCAGATTCAATGCATTCCCAATGAGAATTCCAACAGCATTTTTTAAATAAATGGAAAACATGGTTATCAAATTTGTTTGGAAGGTTAGTGGGTCCTGAATAGCCAGAAACATCTTAAAATGGAAAATCAAAGTTGGAAGCCTCTCATTTCTGGACTTTAATTTGTATTACCTAGCTACAGTGGTAAAAACAGTATGTTACTGGCATAAAGACAGACATGTAGATCAATGGAACCAAATTGATGGTTCACAATCAGACCTTCACATCTATGGTCAAGTGATTTTTCACTAGCTTGTCAAACCCACCCATGTCAGGCAGAACAGTCCATTCAATGAGTGGTGCTGAGAAAACTGGATATCCATAGCAAAGGATATCTCACACCCTAAACAAAAAATAACTCAAAATGAATCAAAAACCTAAATATAAAAGCAAGAACCATAAAGATTCTAGAAGAAAATATAGGAAGATATCTTCAAGACCTCGTGGCTGGTGGTGGATTCTTCAAGGAGATAGGAGGAATGAGATGGACTACTGATATTTAATGTATGTAGAAGTTTTAATTAGCTTTATTATAAAAGTGTGGACATGTACAGAGTTGATGGTAACACATTAGTGTGTAACAGGGTGTTTTTAAATGGGGATGTGGCTGAAACTGATAGTCTAGGGATGTAAATGCCAATTAACAGAAAGCTAGTGAATGATCTAGGGACTGAATAGCACAGAAAACCCAGAGGTGGATAAGAATAGTGGTTGATGGTACAGATGCAAGAGTGTCCATTGTGAGCTAGAGCAGATGTACATCAGTGTTGCAGGGTGGTGAGAATGTGGAGAAGCATAGGAGAAATACAACTGGAAAGATGTATGGAGTGTGGGTAACAGTAATAGTGTAATATTTTTACATCTATGCCAAAGATGTACTGCGCTGATAATGAGGGAGTATGGAAAATGTGTGCCAAATATTCAGTGTGGACCTGGTAATAATCAGATTATATTATCTCATAGTCTGTAACAAATATTCCACCATGATGTGGTGTGTTGATAGATGGGTGTTGTTTGGAAATTCTGCACACATGCATGATTGTTTTGTAAGTTTACAGCTTCTGTCCTGAAAATATATTTAAAAAATAATAATAAGGTGGTTTGGGGGAAAAAAAACCAAATGTAAGAAAAGGACTATAATTAGTAGTAAGATTTTCACAATATTCTCTCATAATTTGTAACAAATGTCTCATGACAATGCAAGGAGTTGGTGTAGGGTTGATGTATGGAACCCCTGTATTTTTTATGAATGTTTGCTTGGTAAGGTCAAAACTTTTGCTATACACTTATTGTTTATGTATGTTCATGTAAAAAAGATAAAAATTAATAATAGTGTGGGTTGGGGTAGAATACTTTGGTTAGTAGTAAGATTTTGAGGATGGTCTTTAATCATTAGTTAAAAATTTTTAACAACAATGCAAGGTATTGGTGGTAGGGTGATGCATGAGAGCCCTGTATGATGTTATGTATATTTGTTTTGTAAGTTCACAACTATTACTATACACTTATTGTTTATGTATGTTCATGTATGAGTGATATATTTCAATAAATTAAAAAATAAAAAAGTCAATAACTAGTGCTTTAAGGGAATAAACATTGAGTGTAATGTAGAACCAATAGAATGGGAGAAAACATTTATAAATCATACATCTGTTAATGGACTTGTATCTAGAATATGTTAATTGCTTACATCTCAACCAAAAAAGGCACAAAGAAGATGTACAAATGGTTAAGTCAATGAAAACAGTGTTGCATGATTTGATATCATAGAAATATAAATCAAATCTATAGTAAAATACCATTTCACACCCACAAGGAAGGGTAGAATAAAAAATTATGACTGCAAAAATTATTTGAGAGGATACGTATAAATAGTAACCCTATTTCAATGCTGGTGGGAATGTTAAATAATCAAGACTTTAAAAAATAAACCTGAAGGTCCTCAAATTATTAAAGAAAAAGCCTAACATGTGAACTTACAATTCCACTTCTAGATATATACCCCAAAATATCAAAAACAGGGAGTCAAATATTTATTTGTAGAGCAAAGTTCATAGCAGCATCATTTACAAAAGCTAAAAGTTTAATCAATCCAAATTTCCATCAGCAGATGAGTGGATAAACACATGGTTACACACAGTGGAATATTGGTCACTTGCACAAAGGGAAGACACATGCTATAATATCAATGAACGTTGAAATGTGCATTTGAATTAAATAGGTCAAATACAAAGGGGAAAGTATTATACATGGAATAATACTTACATGGAATGCCTAGACTACACAAATTCATAGGTACAGGAAGTAGATTATGGGTTCCCAGATTCAGGATCAGATGGAGAGTGGATTCTTAATGGGTATAGATACTCTGTTTGATGTGATGAAAAGTTTGGTAATGTTTGTTGATTATTGTAGCATAAAATTGTGAATTCAATGAATAGTCCTCAATTGTACATGTTAAAGTGGTTAAAGTTAGAATGTTGTGTTGTACAAATGTCACACAAATAATTAATTTTGTTATAAAATAGAAATGAAGTATTGATACTTGCTATCACATAGATGAACCTTTAAAGCTATATGATAACTAAAAGAAGCCAGTCATGAATTATAATATAACTTACTTCTTTTCATATCAATGCCAAGAATAAGGATAACTATTGAGATAAAAAGTAGATTTATTGTTTATTGGGGCTAAATGGGAAGTAGAAAGATAGGAGGAGGTTAGGTAGAGTCAGTGTTTTCTTCATGAGTTAATGAAAATTTTCTTATACAGACTCTGGTGTTGGTAACACATATTTTTGTAAACAATAATAACAATTCAATTATATGCTTTAAGTAGAGGAAATTTATGGTATATGGTTTATATCTCAATAAAACTTTCTTTTTTAAAAAAAACAGAAGCTAAATTGTTTCTTGGAGAGAAGGAAAAGTGTGGGAGGCAGAAATTATAGAGTAATGAGGGAAAATTTTTGGGAGTTCACTATCAGCATAGTGGTGATGTTTACACATGTGTATATATATGTAAAGTCTTACCAAATGTTACACTTAGATATATGATAATTTTCATATGTCAATTATGTTTCAATAATGCTGATATAAATAAACAAATGGATAGATGAATAGGATGGAGAGATAGAGAGATAAATCATGCCCTGTGAAATGCCAGACAGTACTTTCAATACATCTGCATTCTCTCAATACTTTTTAGGGATACACTAAGGAAGCAATAACATCACACAATGGTGTCATTACACAAAGAGGGATGCTACAAATCTATCTAGGCATGCCCCACTCTATCCTCTAGTTGTTTCAGGGGACCCATGGGGTCCAGTGGTGAGGAACACAGGCCAGACACTGGGGCTCACTAACAACATAGACTTTGGGCATTGGCCAACCATTCTAACTTTCTGTTTGAAATTTTACATCTGTACATATGTAAAAATGAAATAAGAACAAGGTTCAAAGTGTTTATTCCAGTGCTATCAAATATAATAATATTCTCCCAAATGCTGTCATTGCCAACTACTGCAGGACACTCATACCT
>JAQZBX010088253.1:0-12769 GCA_029593785.1 Cabassous unicinctus | reverse complement strand
TGGTCAGACAACAGACCTTTTTCCAAAAGTTATGCAGATCGTGTCAATAATGCTGGTGCACAAACAAGGAAGCCAACAATGGGGTCTTGTTCGTTTAAGCTGAGTCATGAAAATAGTGCACTAAACCAAGCTTGGCGAAAGACCTGATTGGTTAAACAACAGACACTAAACTTGGAAGGAATTTTCAAAAGGAAATGTTACCCTCTGTATTCTGAAAGGCATTCAAAGCAACAAGAGATTTAAGAAAAATAACTTGACACCACACTTCTCAACCTCATAAAACATTTTAAAAACTAACTCATTATCATAATTTATTGCAGGAATTAGTCTCTTAAGTCTCAATGAATAGTATGTCTGACATCATGGTCCCATTTGTATGATTCATTTTTTTAAAAGGCAATCTTGCCAGACCATTAAAAAATGAAACAATTAATTACTTTTATGATAGCTGGTTGCCTTCTGGCCCCTAGTCTTTCTCTTCATGGGAACATTACCACTCATGCATTCTTGTCTGATATTTCTGCCAATGCATGTCTGAATGCTGCCTGTGCATTACCACGGACCATCCAAACCTGCAAAACAAGGCCCTTATTTTATTGGCTGTTGCAAATGTAATACTGTTCCTGTCCAGTGTTGCTTTGCAGATCCTTTCACAAGCAAAGCAATTGTTCGAACTGACCTGTACTACCATTATACCAAATGCCAGCATTTATCCCCACAAATAGGAAACCATTAGGATAGGACAGCGTTGTTTTCACTGGTACTCTCTCAAAGGGGATGATGGTGATATAAAGTAATGGATTCAGAAATTATTCCTTATAAGATTCTTCTTATCTCCAGCAACCTCCAAGAGAAAGTCAGATGCCATTTAAGTCAAAGCAAGTCTGGCTTTCACTTCTCTATCCCCTATTTTGTGCTCCCCAATAGCCTTCATGATTACAGAAAAGGTAGAAAACTACTTCTCCCTTTGGATTCCCTATTGTCTACTATAATTATTGTGGAAACAGTTGCTGGGTGGATTTGCAATCTCTTATGTTTCACCACAAAGAAGATACCAAATCCTCTTATGAACATGATCTCATTAATCCTTACAATGATACTCTGATTTGAAGCCAGATCCCCGTCCTTCAGTACTCTCTTTACTGGAGACTGAGGTAAAGTACTGGGAGGACACAAGGGTATCTGCCAAGCTGGAATTAAAATCTGGTGTTCTGATGTCCATTTTGTGCTGGTGCTACCCTAAATGATTCCAATCTTAGAGGTATAAAATAAACACATGAGGATCAGTCAGGGTGGAGTGAAAATAAAAATAATTCTTTAGAGTTGTACTAGCATTTCCGTAACTTTTGACTATAGTTCTTTGCCTGGTGTGATGGTTTGAACTTGTATGGGCCTCCAGAAAATCATGTTCTTAAAGCTAATCCATTCCTGTGGTTGTAAACCTATTGTAAATAGTACATTTTTATTAGAACACTTCAGTTAGAGTGTGGTTCAGGTTGGGTGTTAATCCTCTTACAGGAGTCCTTCGTAAGAATGAAATTCAGACAGAAGAGAGAGAGAGACTCAGAAGCTAGAAACTGAAAGCAACAAAACCCGAGAAAGAGAAGGGAGAGACCAGCAGACACTGCCATGTGCCTTGCCATGTGACAAAGGAATCCAGGATCACTGGCAGCCAGCCTTTGAGGAGAAAGCATTGCCTGATGATGCCTTGCTTTGGACATTTTCACAGCCTCAGAATTGTAAGCTTGTAGCTAATAAATCCCCATTATAAAAGCCAACCTATTCCTAGTATATTGCCTTTGGCAGCTTAGCAAACTAAAACACTTGGAATATGACATACAAAACTGAAGGAGAGGAAGGAAGAATAGCATAATGAAATTTTGAGACTTGTCAAAAAACTAAATAGTTCATCCTTTTACACAGTTAACAAATTGAGGAGAAAGCATCAATGACTGATGGAAACACACTGCAAATGGTCCTTTTTTTTAAAAAAAAGATTTATTTATTTATTTATCCCCCCCTTGCTGCTTGTGCTTGCTGTGTCCATTCGCTGTGTGACTTCTCTGTGTCTGCTTATTTCCCCCTTGCTGTGAGGTCCCGCTGCATCAGCCCACCGCGCCGCGCAGGCCTGCTCTCACAAGGAGGCCCCGGGAAGCGAACCGGGGGCCTCACACATGGTAAATGGGGGCTCTATCGATTAAGCCACACCCGCTTCCTGCTGTGAGGTCTTGCTGCATCAGCCCACCGGGCTGCCCGGGCTGGCCCGCCCTCACAAGGAGGCCCCGGAAAGTGAACCCGGGGCCTCCCATATGGTAAACGGGAGCTCTATCCATTGAGCCACACCCGCTTCCCGCAAATGGTCCTTTTGAGGCATGTGAAAGGCACCCATTCGCTCCTCTATTCAAATACGTTATTCCTTTGAGGTGAATCTTAAGTTTCACCTCTTTCACGAAGCCATCTTTGACTGCTACAGCCCAGAGTAATTTCTATTTTGGCTAAAGTCCTGTAGCACTTTTCATCTAAACCATGGCTCTAGAGTATTTTAGGTTATGAGGGAGAAAAGTCCACTAAAACCATCTCAAGTGAAAAGGGGGTTATTGAAAGGATACTATGGACTATTACAGAAATTAAATATGGGAAGCACAAAGGGGACTTAGCTGGAAAGTTGTCAGGTAAGAGTCTGTTTTTCTCTCAGCTTTTGGAATATTTCTATTTCTATCTATACTAGGGGTTCTTACAAGGGGTCTATGAGCTTGAATTGAAATTTAAAAAAAACATTATTCTTGTGGGGGCTTGTTGGTGCAGGTGTGATATATTTATTAAATAATATACAGGATAGTGTGGACTTAGTAAGGGGTCTGTGGTTTTTACCTGACTGGCAAAGGGGTCCATGAAACAAAAAAGGTTAAAAACCCCTGCTCTAAACATTTACCATAGTCTCTCTGCAGGCCGTTCACTCATGTTTTTTGCTTCCCCATAGCCACAATTTTCCAGAGTACCTAACTCTACATAACCTTACTGAGTAAACATCTACCACTATCTTACTGCATGTCTGAGTCTCTTAGTTCGAATTCTTAGAGAAAGAGCTTACTGGCTAAGCCCTATCTATGGAATGTTTTCCTTTGGGTTTGGTGTCCAATCTTGGTCCAGCTCTTGTGACATGAGTGTGGAGGAGGGATCATATGTGATGCATAGGTGCCCCTCTAGCTAGAAGTATAGGTAAGCTGGGATTGTCGCACCTGTTTGTCCCAACCGGTTTTAGCATGTAATTGTATTCTTCCTTCCTTATCTTCTTATTTAACTTGTTTGGTATGTGTAACCTGTCTTTTCTGGTATAACAAAAGCTTTTTGATGTCAGGAGTCTGTCTTATTTTTTTCATGCCTCTTTCAGAGTCTTGTATACATGGATTATCAAATATATTTATTGAACTGATTTTACCTTTCTTTATTACACACCAAGAACAAATGTAGACATTTCTTAGTTATTTGATAAGTGAATTGATGGCTTTACATGTTCAATTGCAATATTTTTTTAACCTTTCATTAAAGAAGATAGGAAATACCATATTTTTCCACACAGAATTCGGTCTTTTATTGGCAAGCATCACATATAAGCATTTGTTCTTTACTGTATTTCAAAGTTGGTTTTAAGATGTTATATTCAGAAAGTTTGGCTTCCAGCCATGAGAGAGGATCTAATACTTGACTTGCATTCCCACTCAAATATAATCTAATGCTGAACAAAAATATTTGAGGCCACTGGTTTCAGATAAAAAAAACCAGGTAGTATAGATTGTAATGCTTGAGAGAGGGAAGCATAAGATGAGTCCTACAATTGCCCTAGCTTTCTTCCCGGGCCATGTTCCTGTCATGGCATGGGGAGATGGAGCTAACACAAAGTGGTTTCCTCACTTAGATGATGAGGCAGAGATTACATTTCCAGGATACTAAAGCCATTGGACTTTGTGAGACTGGGTACTAGAGAAGCAGAGGGGAGGTCTCAAAATCTGGGACTCAAAATAGGTCCTTGGCCAATGGCTGGACTATGCTCGTGCACAGCAGGATTCCGTGAAACCTAGCAGAGATTGACTGCTGAGAGGCTGAGAGCCTAGTGGTAATACCAGAGGTTGGACAGTGCTGGGAGATATTGGAGTTCTGGCCTAGAATACATTTGAGACTCCAGAAAGCTATGCCTTAGATATTAGGTCTTTGCATTAGAAGTAAGTACCTTAGGAATATGGACCATGTCTTAAAGGCCACACCTATGATTAAATACAAAACTGAAATAGACCTGACATATAAAAGAACAAAACTGAGACTGACAGGACAAAAAAGGATTTACCAGTGATTTAAATGCCCACCAGAACAAAGCTCACCACTCTTTAAACTCAAAACTTGACAAATAATCAAGAGTCCCTATAAGGTATCATTTACAATGACCAGACAATAATAAAAATTTACTAGACATGCAAGGAAACAGGAAAAGTATGACCCAAATTTAAAAAAATAAAGAAAAAAATAGAAATAGAACCCAAGATGATCCAGACATTGGGATGATCAGACAAGCACTTTAAAGCAGCGACTGTAAATATGTTCAAGTACTTAAGGAAAACAATGGTCAAGATGAATGAGATGGAGAATTGGGCAGAGAAATGAACATATGATAAGGAACTAAATAGAAATTCTAAAACTGAAAAGTAAAATATATGAAATGAAAATGTTACTGGATGGGCTTAGCAGTACATTGGAGACTGCAGATCAAATGATTAGTAAATTTGAAGAAAAAGAAATAGAAATTATCCAATCTGAAGAAGAGAGGCAGGTTAAAAAAATTAACAAATCCTCAATGATCTGTGGGATAATATAATGCTCTAATAAATATGTAATTGGAGTTCCAGAGTGAAAGGAGAGAAAACATGGGGCAGAAAAAACATTTGAAGAATAAAAGCTAAAATATTGCCAAATCTGGTGAGAAAACATCAAACTACAGATCCAAGAAACTCTGTAAACCCCAAGTAGGATGAATACAAAGAGAATGAGATTTAGGAACATCATAGTCAAACTGTTGAAAAGTCAAAGATAAAGAAACAATATTAAAAGCAGCTAGAAAAAATATATTATTTACAGTAGGAAAATAATACATATGATGACAAACATCTTTCAGAAATATTAGAGGCCAAAAGACAAAGGAATGGAATCGTTAAAGTGTTGGAGAAAAGAAATAATATCAACCAGAATTCTATGTCAAGCAAAAATATCTTTCATAAACAAGAATGAAACAAATTTTATAAATAAAACCTGAGAGAATTGTGCACCAACAGATTTGCACTAAGAAGAAAGGCTAAAGAAAGTTCTTCAATTTGGCCTAGTAATATATACTGCCTAAGAGTTACCTCCTGAAACCATCCTTTTTTGCTCAAATGTGGCCTCTCTCTAAGCCAAACTCAGCACATAAACTCACTACCTTCCCCCTGGTGTGGGACATGACTCCTGGGGATGAGCCTCCCTGACCAAGGGATTATTACCAAGCACCAACTAGTGATGCATTTGGAAAAAGACCTAGACCAAAAAGGGGAAATATTAAATATAAATGAGTTTTTATGGCTAAGAGATCTCAAAGTGGATTGGGAGATCATTCCAGAGATTGTGCTTATGCATGTCTCAGAAGTATGTCACTGACTGCCACAGTAAACAGTGCCTCAAGCAGGGGTGCCCCTGAAGGCTCTAGAGACATCCAGACACCATAGGCAGGGCAGCCAACCCCAGGAAATAGGCACCGCATTGGCGGGCCTTACTTTGGAATATGTAATAACTTATCTCCCCAATGTATCAGCAGTAGACTCATTTACAATTTTCCTACACATGGCTCTTCTGCCCCTTCTATTTGAACCTATAATTAGCACTATACCTGTTAAATATATATCCCAGAGATTAAATCTTCTGGCTTTTCATATGCTGGTTGAGCCCTGAATCTCAGCAGAGTTGCAGCCAACACCTATTCTCCATTCATTCACTGGACTCACCCAAGACAACTAACAAAAGGATGATGATGGACAATGCCTGTATTAGTCAGCCAAAGCAGTGCTGATGCAAAGTACCAGAAATCTGTTAGCTTTTATAAAGAGTATTTATTTGGGGTAAAAGCTTACAGTTACAAGGCCCTAAAGAGTTCAACTCAAGGCTGCTTTCTCATCAAAGTTTGTTGCCAGGTGTTAAAGCAAGATGGCGGGCAATTGCTATCTGGTCTCTTGGACCTTCTCAGCTGCTCAGCTGCTCTGTTCTCTTTGGATGCAAACTCTCAGGCAAATGGCTCATCTCTTTTCCCGGGGCTTTAGTTGTTTGAGACTTCTCCTTTCTGTCACATGGCAGGACTGAAATGACCAAGTTCTCTCCTCTTCTGTGTGTCTTCTTGAATGAGTGTCCATTTATATCAGCCCACCAAGAGGGCAGGGACACAATCTGAGTCATGACCCACTGACGTGGTTGAATCAAAGCCCTAAATTGCTTTTATTAAGTAAATTTAAAACCTTTGAATTTAATACAATCAAAGTGTATCACACTCAGAGGTACAGACCAGTTTACAAACATAATCTTCCTCTTTTTTGGGGATCCACAAAAATAATCTCAAACTGCCACAACACCCATTCCCCAAAACAGAGAGTATCTACAACTGCAATCAAGACAGTTCCATCCATCTGACCCATGGGATCTAAGCCCCCTAAGCATAGTGGGCATCATGACCCCCAAATCCTCAAGGTTGAGGAGTGAATACACAAGGGGGGAATGCAACTATGGATCAAAGTAGACATTATTATTTTAGTAATGGAAGAACTTATAACTTTGATATAAAGACAGTGGTCACCAGAGGTTCTGAAGGGATGGAGAGGGAAGAATATTTGTAACATGGGGGATTTTTGGGGACATTGGAATTGTTCTGAATGGTATTTCAATGATAGATACAAACCATTATACATTTTGTCAAAAACCTATAAAATTGTGCAGTGCAAAATGTAAACTGTAATGTAGACTATAGACCATGGTTAGTAGCAGTGTGTGAATATGTGTTCACCAATTTTAACAAATGTACCACTTAAATGAAAGATGTTGTTATTGGGGAAAGTGTGGGAGGGGGAGGAGGTAGGGTATATGGGAAGCCCCTATTTTTCGATATAACATTTATGTAATCTAAAGCTTCTTTAAAAATAAAGAAAAAAAAGGCAAAAAAGAAAGTTCTTCAGTCTGAAGGGATATGACACTGGATTGAAATTCAGATCTGTAGGAAGGAAGGAATAATATTGGTAATTATAAATATGTAGGTAAATTTAAAATGCCATTTTTTAATTTTCTTCTCTTCATTTCTTTGAATGAGCACAGACTAAGGTGAAAATTATTGTTTTATCATAGGGTTTATATAATACATAGATGCAAAATAAACGACAAGAATAGCACATAGGATGAGGACAGGGAAATGGAATTTTACTGTGGTAATGTTCTCACATTTTTCATGAAGTGATACAATATTACACTAAAAAGACTGTGATAAATTAAGGATTCATATTGTAATCCCCAGAATAATCACTAAGCCAAATCAAATCAAATCAAAACATATACACTAGCACACACACACACACAAAGTTATAGCTTAAAGTCAAGAAAAATTAAAATGAAATACTAAAAAGAATTCTGTTAATCCAAAGGAAGTTACGAAAGAAGGAAGAGGGGAACAAAAACCAGAAAAGGTAGCTATAAAAAAATAATGCGATGGTAGACTTAAACCCAATAATGACATTATATGTAAATGTAAAAACGCTCAAATTAAAGGAAAAAATGAAAAAGTGAGACCCAACTAAACATTGTCTAGAAGAGATGCATTTTAAATGTAAAAATATAGAGAAGATTAAAGTGAAAGGAAAAATATTTACTATGAAAACAGTAAGCATATGAAAATTACTGTGGTTTATTAATATTAGACAAAATTTAGGAGTATTACCATGGATTTTAAAAAGGGCATTTCTAAATAGGAAAATGTCAATTCAATCATAAAGTCATAATAATTCTAAATGTGTACTTACCTAATTACACAACTTCAAAATTCCTGAAGAAACAATTACCAGAATTAAAGGGAGAAATAGATAATAAGAGTTGGAGATTTGAACACCCTTCTCTCAGTAATTGATAAAACAACTAGGCAAAAGTAAGAATGGATAAGAAGGATTTGAGCAAAATAAACAAATAACTTGACCTAACTTTATTTCGAAACCACTATCCCCAACAATTGAGAATACATATATTCTTTTTTAAAAAGCATGTGGACTCTTGAACTATATAGTGAGCCATAAAATAAGTTTAATAAATTCAAAAGATTGAAATATTACAGAACATGTTCTTTTTTTTTTCTTTTTAAATTTTATTTTATTTTATTTTGAAAGAAGCTTTAGATTACATAAATATTACATCAAAAATATAGGGGATTCCCATATACCCCACCCTCTCCCCCTCCAACACTTTTCTTCATTAACAACATCTTTCATTAGTGTGGTACATTTGTTACAATTGAAGAACACATATTGAAGCAATGCTACTAACCATGGACTATAGTTTATATTATAGTTTACACTTTGCATTGCACAATTTTATAGGTATGTTTGTTTGTTTGTTTGTTTTTCAGGAGGTACCAGGGATTGACCTGGGACCTCGTACATGGGAAGCAGTTGCTCAACCACTTGTACTACATCTGCTCCCCAATTATATAGGTTTTGACAAAATGTATAATGGCCTGTATCTGTCATTGCAATGTCATGCAGGACATTTCCAATGTCCCATGTTACACCTATTCCTCCTTCTCCCTCCCCTCAGAAACTCTGGTGGCCACTGCTTTTATATCAATGTCTCAAATTCTTCCATTGCTAGAATAATAATAAGTCTATTTTAGCTGATAGTTGCATTTCCCCCTTGTTTTTGTTCATTCTTCAATCTTAAGGATTTTGGGATGGTTATTCCCACTCTGTTTCTGACTGAGAGGGGGCTTAGATCCCATGGGGCATATGGATGGAACTGTCTTGCTTGCAGTTGTAGATACTCTTGGTTTTTTGAGATGGGCATTGTCCATCATCATCCTTTTGTTAGTTGTCCTGGGTGAGTCCAATGAACTGGAGAGGAGGTGTTGCAATGTTTCAGAGATTCAGGGCTTAACCAGCATATGAACAGCTAGAAGATTCAACTCTCTGGGACATATATTTAATGAGTATAGCACTAATTATAGGTTCAAATAAAAGGGGCAGAAGAGCCATGTGTAGGAAAATTATAAATGAGTGTAACTCTATTATATTGAGAAGCATATATTCCAAGGCAAGTGCCGAATTCCTGAGATTGTCTGCCCTGCCTATAGTGTATAGATGTCTCTAGAGCCCTCAGGAGCCCCCCCCCGCCCCCGCTTGAGACACTGTTTACTATGGCAATCAATGAGCTCCTTCTGAGACATGCATAAGCGTAATCTCTGAAATGACCTCCTGACTCACTATGAGATCGCTTAGCCATAAAAACTCATTTATATTTAATATTTCCCCTCTTTGGTCTAGGTCTTTTTCCAAATGCATCACTAGTTGGTGCTTGGATACCCCTCAGTGCCAGGGAGGCTCATCCCCAGGAGCCATGTTCCATGCCAGGGGGAAGGTAGTGAGTTTATATGCTGAATTTGGCTTAGAAAGAGGCCACATTTGAGCAAAAAGGAAGCTTTCAGGAGGTAACTCTTAAGACAATATACAATACTAGGCTAAGTTGCAATTTCACAAGAACAAGGTTTATAAATAAACCATCAATATCAAGGGCCTGGCATAATGGTCTGTCCTCTTTTGCTAGACACTGCCCATATATTCGGGGGGGTGGGGTGGATTCTTGCCAGTCTTGCTTACCTTAGAGAAGGTAGCAAGACTTCCCAGGATGGGAATTCAATATTCTTTTGGCTATTGTGTGGGTCTCCACTCACTGAGACAACACCCCATGACCACTTGAACATATTCATATGCTATAGAGGCATGCCCCAGGTGCACTCGTCCCCACACATCCCCCCAACACTGACACCCTGCATCAGTGAGCCTCCCCTGCCATAGTTGTGACCATTCTGCAATCCAAAACTTCCCCCAAAACAAAGTCAAAAAATAAAAATAAAAATAAAAATAAAATAAAATAATAATAAAATAACAAATAAAATAGAAAGATAACAAAATAAAAATAAAAATAGTTTTTTCATTGCTTTTCATCACCATAAGATCTATTTAATACCTTTTATGTACAGTGACAATTTCTTTCATATGTTCCCCCAGAGTCTTATTTTTTTCACTTTATTTTCAAAGAAGCTTTAGGTTACAGAAAAGTCACATAGAAAATATAGGAGATTCCCATATACCCAACCCCCTCCCCCTCTCCCACTCTTCCCTGTTAATAATATCTTACATGAGTATAGTACATTTGTTACAACTGATGTACAAATATTGAAGCATTGCTACTAACCATGGTCATTGTCATTATGGTCATGATCATTATTGTTTACACTTTGCATCATACACTTTTATAGGTTTTGACAAAACTGAAAATGGCCTATATCCATCATATCCATCATTGTAAGATCATGCAGAACAATTCCAATTCCCTAAAAATGTCCTGTATTCCATCTATTCTATTCTTCCCTACCCTTCCTCTTGAAACCTATGGTAACCACTAAGTTTCAATTTTTGAAGAATAAGGTTCATAGTTACATGCAATAATATTGTGGGCTTGACATAGTACCTGTTTTCTTTTATTAGGCACTGCCTATATTCTTGAGAGATTCTTGCTCCTCTAATTGAGAACACAGCAGGACTCCCCAGTATAGGAGTTTAATATTTTCTTGTTTATTGTGTGGGTCTCCACCCACTGAGATAACATACTAATGCAAGATGAACACTTTCATATTCCACAGAAGCATGCCCCAGGTGCTCCCTATCCCACATTCCTCCCTCCCCTGATGCCCTGCACCAGTAACCCTCCCCTGCCATATTTGCCAAAAGAACATCCCACCATTGTAATTTTAAGCACAGACCTACAAATCCACAGAGTTCACCTGTTCCTTCCTTCAGTCCTCCACTCAGTTCAATGGGTAGTACAACCTGACACCCGCCCCCCCACATACTGTAGTCCCCCTCACATTCTGGCACCATCGATCTCAATCACATCACTGCACCATTATCTCCCCCATCCCCTGCCCAGCCACCCACTTCCACATTTTCATAGGTTTTGCTCATATTGAACATCAGCTCACCACAGTCTACTCCCTTTCTGTCTCCTTGTACCCTATCTTCCAGACTCTAGCTCTGTAAGTCTGCTCAATTTGCTTAAGTCATATCAGTGAGGTCATGTAATATTTGTCCTTCAGTGATGGGCTTACTTCACTCAACATGAGATCTTCAAGATTCATCCACATTGTCCCGTATGTTGATGCTGCATTCCTTCTTAGAGCTGAGTAATATTCCTTTGTATGTATATACCACAATTTGCCTATCCATCCATCTGTTGATGGACACTTGGGTTGCTTCCACCTTTTGGCAATAGTGAATAATGCCACTATGAACATTGGTGTGCATGTATCTGTTCGTGTCCCTGATTTCAATTCTTCTGGGTATATACACAGAAGTGGGATTGCTGAATCATATGGCAGTTCTATAGTTAACATCCTGAGGAATGGCCCAACTGTCGTCCACAATGGCTGCACCAGTCTGCATTCCCACCAGCTGTGGACAAGTGTTCCCTTTCCTCTACATCCTCTCTGACACTTGTAGTTCTCTGTTTTTTAAATAGCCACCAGTCTAATAGGTGTAAGATATCTCGTAGTTTTGATTTGCATTTCCTTAATAGCTAGTGATATTGAACATTTTTTCATGTGCAATTTAGCCATTTGTATTTCTTCTTTGGAGAAGTGTCTATTCAAATCTCTTGCCCATTTTTAAAACAATATATTTTTATTACAGAAGTTGTGAACTTATAAAACAATTATGCACATGTGTGGAATTCCCATAAATACTCCTTCATCAACACAACACACCATTGTGGAACATTTGTTACAGATTATGAAATAATATCATCAGACTATTACCACTAACTATGGCCCATAGCATACATTAAGCATATTTTTCCCTACCCCTGTGGTAGTTTGATATTGTTTATGAATTCCAAAAATAGATATTGGATTGTGTTTGTAAACTGGTCTGTCCCTCAGGGCATATTAGATTGTATTGGATTCAGAGGTTTCACTTTTACTTGATTAAATAATGACTGAGGCTTTGATTGGGCCCCATCAGTAGGACATTGAGTCTCCGCCCCCTTGGTGAGCGGGGAATAACAGAGGAACCGACCGGCAGAGAAAGGAGTTTAGAGTTTTAAACTGGAGACTGGGAAGTAAGCACACAGAGGAGCAGAACAACTGAGCCTGGAGAGAATTGAGCCCTGGGGAGAAAGAAGAGCAGGTCAGCTGAAAGTTTACAGCTGGCCTTGAAAGAGAAAGCAGGGCAGCTGAACCTAGTGAAAAACAAGCCCCGGGAAGAGAGGAACCCAGGAAGCCTGAACTCTTGGCAAACATTGGCAGCCATCTTGCTCCAACATATGGCAACAGATTTTGGTGAGGGAAGTAACTTATGCTTTATGGCCTGGTAACTGTGGACTTCTACCCCAAATAAATACCCTTTATAAAAGCCAACAGATTTCTGGTATTTTGCATCAGCACCCCTTTGGCTGACTA